>JAPXFQ010002167.1:0-128949 GCA_028564705.1 Apricaphanius iberus
ACATTCTAGTTTTTTATGAGTTTTTATCTCGTTTTAACAACAAACATTCTAGTTTTTTATGAGTTTTTATCTCGTTTCAACAACAAACATTCTCGTTTTTTATGAGTTTTTATCTCGTTTTAACAACAAACATTCTCGTTTTTTATGAGTTTTTATCTCGTTTTAACAACAAACATTCTAGTTTTTTATGAGTTTTTATCTCGTTTTAACAACAAACATTCTAGTTTTTTATGAGTTTTTATCTCGTTTTAACAACAAACATTCTAGTTTTTTATGAGTTTTTATCTCGTTTTAACAACAAACATTCTAGTTTTTTATGAGTTTTTATCTCGTTTTAACAACAAACATTCTATTTTTTTATGAGTTTTTATCTCGTTTTAACAACAAACATTCTAGTTTTTTATGAGTTTTTATCTCGTTTTAACAACAAACATTCTAGTTTTTTTATGAGTTTTTATCTCGTTTTAACAACAAACATTCTAGTTTTTTATGAGTTTTTATCTCGTTTTAACAACAAACATTCTAGTTTTTTATGAGTTTTTATCTCGTTTTAACAACAAACATTCTAGTTTTTTATGAGTTTTTATCTCGTTTTAACAACAAACATTGTTTGACAACAGCTTTGTCCCAGGCTTTGTTCTTTGGAACGATTCTTTACGAGCCTTTAGAGAGCTACACAACAAGTCTTAAATATTATTCAGGAAAGAAATCAAGTTTGTTTCTCAAAACCATATTTGGTGATATTTGTCTGAGTTGAATTCAAAAACTTATTCTGATTTCCTCCAAACAGAAACTTTCTGAGGTCTAAATACACAAGATTCTAAAATGATTTCTCACCAAATAAGAACAAATATGTTCATTAGGCATTACTTTATCAGTTTTTATATCTCTGTGTTTTGTTCATCGTCTCTTTTTCCTTTTAACCCAGATTCCACTCTCTCTATTTATCCGTCCTCTCTATGTCCAACCTAACGGCCCGTCCTGATCATTCACTCCTTCAGCTTTTATTAGCTCCATAAATGTTCCTCAGAGGCTCCGGCGTCACTCTGCCAAAGCGCTTCCAGTGGAGCAGGAAGGAAGCGGAACAGGTCCGACGTGAAAACGGCCTCGGTGGACTTAAAGCGAATCAGACGATAACAAACGAGGAGCAGCGCGGCTTAACCTCTACAACTATTCCTTTCCCTTGTCCCGATGAGAGCAACTCATCTGAATTTGCTGGACGTGTTTCAGGCAGAGCGCCAGAAAAGCTTTTATATCCATAAAGGCCTATGGATCACAGAGAATTGCATTAAGCTGTCCAATTTAATTACAGTATCGACCAAACATAATAGATACTTACAGGCTCCTGCAGAGCGATGGATGGAGGAGGCAAATAGAGCTGCACGAACCAGAAAGGCGCACACTGTCCATTTATAATGCTGATGCAGGAACAGAGCGGGGGGGTTGTGTGGATGAGAAATGACCGATGAGGCCCCAGAAGAGCTTTTCTAAAGGCTCGGGTTGAGTTTGATGCTACAGCTCCCAGAGGGCTTGTTCTCTGCACACATAACACAGGATCCAACAAACACACACACGCCTACAGACACACACACACACACCTACAGACACACACACACACAACGTTACCTACGCATATAAGGTAGGACCAGCAGTGGCGGTTCTGTCCCGCCCCAGCCAGCCTGGGCTGTCAAGCTTCCATCCACTATGATCAATATTGCAGCAATATTTTTATTCATACAGCGGCCACTTAATTAAATCACATGGGGGGGGGGGGGGTGCTGGAAGGAGGCAGAGAACAAGAGAGAGGCCGTTCACCGTTTCCTCCATCAATGCATCTCAGCAGCACGGAGGTCAACCTTAAAGGTCATCCTGTAACCTTTACTTGGGGGGGGGGTTAGTAATCTTATTGATCTTTGCTGCAAAATTTTCCCTTAGTCCCATAAAACAAAAAATAGAAGAGAGAATCTTTTACCAGAACAAAATGTCCAAAGAGCTGGGCGATAAAAACGATAAAAATATGTATTCCGAAATAACTAGAAATATGAGACCATCACTCATGTCTTTCTTCTTCTTTTTCTAGTTTATAAATCACTGAACGGTTTAGCACCAAAGGATGTTGGAGACCTGCTGTCACCGTAGCAACCCAGCAGACCAATCAGGTCCTCCATCTCCAGTTTACTGATCATTCCTAGAATCAGAACCAAACAGCTCCACTAATCTGGAACAAACTTCAGGATCATGAGGCTTTTTTAAATCAACTATTCAGATCTGTCTTTAATTCCTAAATTGCGTTTTTTTTTCTCTCTCTCATTGATACATTTTTTTTTGTTTATTTCTTTTAACTGATTGTGTTTTATCTGTTTTTGATTTACATTCTTTTGCATAAACGTATTTCTTAAAATCCTCTTTTCGTTAATGTATTCTCATATTGTTTTAATTTTTTACTTATTTCATTCTCTCACATACTAAATGCATTTAGTGATTATCTGTTTAAATTGTCATATTTTTACCATGTATTTGGTTTCTTTACCACTGAATCATGTAAAGCAACTTAAATTGCCATATAAATAAAATTGCCTTACCATTTAAATACACATAAGAATAGCCAATCCGAATTAAGTAGCGCAGTCCCCGACCAATCACAAGGCAGACTTTTGTCTGACTTAAAACGTTGCCAGCACTAATTTTAATTTGCACTCAGCAGTTAAACAAATTATTATTTATTTATTTATTTTGATTCTATTATTTATTCATTATTTTTATTGTATTATATTTTTTTCCGTTGTTTTTTTTTTTCAAAACAAACTTTAAAAAACTATAGAAGGAGAGTTTATGAGAATTTTCTTTTTTTTTCTTAGCTTATTCACATGATATGGACCAAAGTTTGTCCTTTTTAAGTCTGTTCTCTGAAACTTAAACCAAAATTGATTTAAATGGAAATGACCAAGTAATCTAGCGGTCTGTTTTGTTTGTTCTCTTTGGAAACGTGAAAGCTTTAGCCTCAATTTTTTGTTTAGTTTGTAATATGTAGCCTACCTTTTTTTAGTCATCTGACATGGATGCATCATGTTCCTTCAGTACATCTTTCATGTTATGCATCACAATATAAATCAAATCATTATATTTGTCAAACATAAATGTGCCGGTGCTCATAAGTAAGATGTGAAATCAGCGATATTGCCTGAAATGAAAAATATATAACGCGATATGAGAAAAATCCTAAATCGCTCAGCTCTCATGGGAGAAAAACAAAATGGCCGCCGGTCCAAGAGTCGGTGAGTTTACGAACACGGAGCTACGGCGATTACCGAGCTGATAGCTTAACCAAAACTGGGAAGTTTACATGTTTGGTTAATACAGTGTTTCTCAGCCTTAGTCATGTTAAATGGCCCTTACTGCCCCACAACCAGGAGGTTTCCTGACACAAACACAACCTGGACCTTATTTTTAGCCATTTTTATGTTTCTTCACTCACCCTGAGAAGTTTGGAGCCAGTTTCCAGCAGCATTTATACATCCAGTCTTGATCAGCGTACATCCGTAGAACGGGAGCGCTCGAGGCAGTCCAAATGTCGCTTCATTTTACCACGTGTATATTCTCCTACGACTTACGAACGCCTCGGCAGAGCTTCCTGATTGTCTTCCGGGCCGATTTGGGAGCTTAACAATAAAAGCTGACGAATCTGCTGCGACTTAAACATTATCACAAGCGGTATTAGGACTGCGCAGAGAGCTCCCGTTCTACGGATACAGCTGATCAGGAAAGGATGTATAAACACTGCTGAACGGCTCAAACTGGCTCCAAACTTCTCAGGGTGAGAGAAAAAACATAAAAACTGCTGGGGAAAAAATAAGGTTCAGAATTTCTTAGAAATTTCCATTTGATCTAAAATCTGCTCATCAGTGACCTTTAAGTACAACAACAGTACAAAAAAATGCTAATGTTCATTTAGCATAGGCATCAACAGATTTCTAATTGATGGAACTCAATCGTCTGAAGAAACAAAATGGAGGAACCAAATCAGCCTTGCGTTATAACAAACATGTAACTAACAAAAAATAACTGAGTCATCAGGCTTGTGGGTGTGTTAGTGACCCTAGAGGGTTTCTGCAGAGAACAGGAACTGTGTGGAATTAATTCACGAAAAAAGGTTAATGCTGACTGTAGATTTGAAAAAATCCTGTTCGCATTTGTAAGGCAAGGCAAAGCAATTTTATTTATATAACACACTTTTAACACGATAACAATTTAAGGTGCAAAACATTATTTGAGACAAAGAAACAACAATAAAGCATTTAAAATCATGGAAGAAAATAATAGAAAGCAAAAATATTGATTAAAATGAATAGTAAGCAAAATCATATCAGTTACTCATAGGCAGGTCTAAGTTTGGAGCGCGGTGCCAGCAGGAATCAGAATCGTTCGAGTGGAGTGGATCCGGAACCAACGCTTTGAAACGCGTGGAGCTATTTGTTCGCCAAAGGTCGTTTCCAGTTCAAACCCCAGCGTAACACGGATAACATGGCGCAGGCTGCTGTCCCGTTCCCGTTTGGCTCTAAAACTGTTCTGTTCGGGTCAGAACGTGAAATATTGACCCTCATATCAAGCTGATGTACTTTTAACAACGTTATAACTCTGACCTGACTCGACTTCAGGTCCAAACGGTACGAAGAGAGAGGTTCTGGACGGCGTCCAGGCGGTCACAACACCTGCAGCATGACTTTGGTTTCACCCTGCAGCAGAGTGCCTTAAAAACTGGGGAATATGAACTAGCCAGCAGTCAATATTTATTACTCTCTTTATGGGACAATATTAAATGCAGTTACAGCGCCCAGAGGAGGAGAGCCAGAAGCGGGGAGAGAGAGCGAGGAAGCACGGTGGAGGAGAGAAAGACAAGGAGTGGAGAAGCTTTCAGCGACCTAAATAACGCTCAGGTTTCTGATTTAGTAACACTGCAGCCTCTGACCCCACACCCCCCCCCCCCCCCCACCTGCTCCCCCCCCCTCCATCCCCTGGAGCCTGGTCACTGCAACAAACGATTATTTGGATAATCCATGAGTGGGGTCTCGATTTAATCGATTAATCGGATCAGCGGGGAACATTTAAAAACTGCTTTGGAAACGTTTTTTTATCTCTTTCCTCCACTTTATTTAACTGAATATTATTAGAAAACAGTTCAATAGCTCTTGCGATTGAACATGAATAAAGTTTACTACTAAAAAACATCAAAGCTAAACATCATATCTAGTCAAACTGCATCATGCCATCGCTACAAATACATTATTAAATTTAGCGAACATCAACGTATAGAGGCTTCAGGTTACCGTGTTTCTGCGACGCTTGGTGAAAAATCACGTGGATGTTTTCTGATGCTGGATCTTTGAGCTCGCGCCAACCAAACTCAAACTGAATCACGCGCTACAGGTTCGTCCAAAACAACGGTCCATGTGGAACAATCAGATCTCTGTGCTGTGGCGCGCGTCGTGGGAATATAACGAGGCTTTGAGGCAGTTTTTGGAGTGGAGTAACTCGACGAATCGCAGCAGCCCTAGTCGTACCGTCTCCTTCTCAAAACAAAGATCTCTGCTCTGATCTTAGAGTCCAGAAAAGTCTGTTTTGTGACTTGTGTTTTTTTTATGCAACAGGAGCCAGAACCGTGAGAGCATCTGGAGTCGTGAACCGTACCTCATTTATATCCTTAAAGTCCGTTTCCATCAAGCTGTTGTCTGACTACAGCAGCTAGGGATGCAACGATACCCCTTTTTTCAAACCGATATGTAGTAGAAGGATTATTTCAAGATTAGTTCTTTTCAGTGATTAGTAATTATTAGTAAGAGCAGCAGAGGAATATTCCAGAACGTTTATTCATATGATTTCTTTGCACAACATTTAACTTCTTGTTAAATGCAACTTCTAACATAAGATTTTTTTACGATTAAAATGCGTTGAAATGAAGAAATTTGTTTATTTCATTGAAATACATAAATTAATACATTTCTAATTTCTACACAAATCAAATAATGGGTAAATAATCGATAATCAAATCGAATCAAATTGAAAAATGAATCATTAGATTAATCGATGCAATGAAAAAATAATCGCCAGATTCATCGATTACAAAAATAATCGTTTTGCCCAGCCCTATTGTGATCCTTCCTGCAGGCGGGAGGCGCAGTGGAGCAGAGGGGGGCTTAGACCGATAATCTCTGACGTGTGTTGAAAAGGTTTGATCCCGCAGAACTCGTTTTCATTCTGAAACTGTTTATGTCTGTAGAAATTTAACACATCAGCTACACTTCCCCGGGGATCCGAGAGAGTGTGAAATGCTTTTATACGCCGATGATGCTGTGATTTATAGCAGCGGCCTCCTGAAATCTGGAACATCTTCAGTCGCTGCAGCAGCTTCTGCCGAAACTGGTTCTGAACTCAGAGAGTAAATTTGTGAACGTTCCATTTAAGATAGAAGATCTGTGCATAAAAATCTAGAACAAATGTTGCTGTTGTGTAAGAATCTGTCCTAACCGGTTAACTTTGCAACTTTTCTTTCTCCCTCTCTGCTGGACGGATCCGATATATATATATATATATATATATATATATATATATATTCCTGATATATATATGTCTGTTTCTTTAGAAAAGACTGGAGTTGGTCTACTTTTCTGGATTTAGTAACTAAAAAAGCCCTCAGAGAGCGCAGACCTCCTCCAAGGCAGCTGGAAATAATCACAATAAATCTCCATTAATTTCCTCCTCTAGATGCTTTTTAAAGCTCTAAAAAATAAAATGAATGAAAAGTTATGACAATTATTTGTTTCCATTGATCAAAACATACCAAACAGTGATTTAACAACCGGGATTAGAACTTTTGTGATTTCTATCACACTTATACTTTAATAGCAATTTTAGTTCAAAAATAAAGGTACAAATAAAAGCAAAAAATAAATAAATACAGAATTTAGCTAAACAGGCTTTTTTTTTTTATTCAGATTTTTGAGATACCTTTTTATCTTTTCTTTGCATCTATAATGAATACTGTTGGATTTTAGTTATGTTTTCAATATATGTGTCATTTAACTAATTTATTGTTATTATGATTTGCACATGAGCAGATCTTCTTATGAAGCTCACATTTTACTGTTTTCTCACTTTATTTTTATTAAACTGTCAGCCATCTTGGACTTGGACTTCCTAGATTTCTGCGAGTCAGATGCAGCTCTGCAGGCGGCCATAAAGTTTTAGGGAGGAGCAGCGGACCCCCCACCCCGCATGATGAAAACTTCATGTCCCACATGAGTTTCATTCCCTCCCGGTCACACAGAGACACACAGTCTCATAATTGCTTTTATTTCACTTGGAAGGTTTTCCTTCTGGTGGAACAAAGAACAAATAGATGGTAAACAGAACCATAAAACATTATTACCTCTGAAACGTCTGTAATAAATTACTTTTTTAATGCTCCCTCTTCAATTTATTTTTCATCTCTATTTGTGTGAAAATTGTGGAAAGCTTTGTGCCTAGTTATGCCGATAGAAGCTGATAAAACCAAACAAATAGGATCTTGGGGCCAGACACTGTATCTTGGTTTCGTCTTCAAACCCAAAACCTTCAAAAACAGAACCGTAAACATGGGGAATGTTTCCGGGCTGCAATCCATCCTGTTGGGGAACACATCAGTGTCTGCTTTAAATAATCACTAATTATTATGGTAATATCTTACTATAAATGTAATTCCTGATTATATTTACGCTATAAATATAGACTTATCTCTTATAAGAATAAATGTATACTACGCTTAAGTCTCATTTGAAGCATAAATTCATACGTTGTGAAAAGTATTTCAACGCATACATTTAGTAATCGCAGAAAGCTTCACACTTTGACGAGATTTATTCAGAAAATATATCAACATCCCAGGCAAAACATTTTATCAATAAATCCCATCTATTCTACGCATGCACTAAACTACTAACTGATATTTGAAAAAATTTTATTTGTGAAAACTGATCAATGCAATTTACACCAAGAGAATCAGAGAAAGGAGATGGCTGATATTTCACTCCAGGGGGTTTAAGAAAGAGATCGCCTGTTGGTTAAGGATCATAAAACTTATATCTGGGCCAAGATAAAGGATAGAACATGGAGTGTAAGGAGAGCATAAAACGAGCTTTGGGCTACAACCCAGCAGAGCACATGGTGTGTGTGTGTGCTGTCTACGTAGAAGGCCACAGCTTCAACGCCCTTTCAGCTAACATACTAGCTAACGCAGAACGGAACGAGCTCGGCTCAGAGAGCGGGAGAGAGAGTAGAACAAGTAAGAGAAAGATAATTCACTTTAAATCAAACAAAACCAAAAACATTTTGTCAAAAACAATTTTTTTTTACAGAAAGCAACAAAAAAAAACAGTTTACAACTCATGCATTGCGCGACGCAGTGAGCACAGGTTACCACACTTAAAACCGAATGAACGGGTTCTAACCCTCTTCTTGCCCAGACGCGTCTAAATTAAATGTGCTTCTCTCCTACTGTTCTTCTCAGCTCCTTCATCGTCACAACTGCACAGTAAAAACAGAAGAAAACAAATCACATTAAAGTGAAAGTTTCTGATTTCATAGTGATCACTCCTCCGCTGTCATACAAACAGAACGGACCAGAACACACTCAAAAAAAAACAAAAAAACACTTAATTATGTAAATCATTTCCACCCAACTGAGTTGGTTCGATTTAGCAATAAAGAATTTGAACTGAATGTAGACATGTTGGGTCAAATAAATACATTTGGGTTGCCATGAGGCTCAAAAATAAATAGCAGGGGACGGAACTGGAACTCAGAAAAAGGGCTTCTGATTTCTGAGCAACTGCACTAACCACTTTGCTACACAATAACTCAGAAAACTCATATATACAATAAACAGTGTTGGGGAGAATACTTTGTAAATGTATTTAGTTACAGAATACTGAATACCTGCTTTAAAATGTATCTTGTAACGTATTCCGTTACTTTGCTGAATCCTGGTACTTTATTCTAAATACTTGGAATATTTCCCCTTAAAAACAGCATTTAAGTTTATTAAATGTCACAAAATGCGCTGCTAGCTACTCCTGCAGGAAAACAGAGGGCATATTAATGCTAAACATTAAATACTGACTGGGAAAAATAAAGTATTTAATTATTTTTGACCAAGAACCAACCAAATAGACAATGTGGTTTTTAGCAGTAAAATCTCTACATTTTACTAGATTTTATATTTAGTCATTTGAAACAAAGCTTAATTGCTTTGCAGCCTCAGCCAATTAGGCTAGTTGCGACTTTCTGTTATAAATATACAACGTATTTTAAACTCCCATTCATTGCACTCCAAATGGAAAACTTTTATCCTCGTAGCTATAATTTTGGGGAAACCCATCATAACAACATATAATCAAGCTAACATGTCATATTCAACCACTATAACTGTGAGAAATAGCCTAACTAACACGATACAGGCTCTGTTAAATAATGGACAAAAAGAATCAGTGATAGAGTATTTTGTTTTGTTTTTGTACATCGTTGCTGTGACTTTTCATTTTTTAGTGACTTTCACAAACCTTGATGTTGACGTTGTTGATGTGCGGAGCTGTAGCTTCTTAAGACCCACCAGCAAAAAGTTTACACAAAAATGTAAGAGTTTTCCCACCTGGATCATCACTAACCTTTGCAAAAACATTTTAGGTAGTTGTATGAATATGTTGCTTCATTCATTGCTACAGAATTACAGCTGTTCCAGCAGGCACTGGTGTTTGCCTGCATACTTTACAGTTTTACACCAAGATCATAAGCGGTGCGACTCTATGACTTGTGATGCCAGATTTTAAAGTTTTCCCCGTTTTTAACCACCATCGATTTAGTCAGACTTTTGCTTTAATGAAATTTGGCATCACTTGACAGAAATGAACTGAGAGAGAGCGCCATTGAATGCATCATTTCCTTCACTGCTAGTAGTTTTTTTGTAAGTAGGAAAAGTAGGGCTGCCATGATTCGTCCATTCGTCACGATGTCGATGACCTAAAGAAATTCAGTTATCGACGTTATTGTTTATTTTTATAAAGCTTTATTTCTCTCTTGAAACAGTCGCTGTCCTTTTATCTGCTCCCTCTCTGCCCCTCACACACATCATCAGTTGTAGCAATCAGGATCAGCAGCAGCTTAGAAAAGCTTTAACAGCCGTTAGCCAACAACGTAGCTCAAACAGAGTTTTATTAAATAAAAACAGAAACATGTTTAATGCTGTAATTAATAAAATTCATAAAGTAAAAGCTGCTTTCTACAGCAGTACAGCAGTGATGTTTGAGCTTCTTAATGGGAAGCCCGCTGTGGCTGATGACAAACACGGACAGTAGCCTCTGTTAGCTAGTTAGCTTGTTAGCTGCTAACGTTAGCATCAACAGTACAGCTAGTTAGCTTGTTAGCTGCTAACGTTAGCATCAACAGTAGAGCTAGTTAGCTTGTTAGCTGCTAACGTTAGCAACAGCAGTAGAGCTAGTTAGCTTGTTAGCTGCTAACGTTAGCATCAACAGTAGAGCTAGTTAGCTTGTTAGCTGCTAACGTTAGCACCAACAGTAGAGCTAGTTAGCTTGTTAGCTGCTAATGTTAGCATCAACAGTACAGCTAGTTAGCTTGTTAGCTGCTAACGTTAGCATCAACTGTAGAGCTTGTTAGCTGCTAACGTTAGCATCAACAGTACAGCTAGTTAGCTTGTTAGCTGCTAACGTTAGCATCAACAGTAGAGCTAGTTAGCTTGTTAGCTGCTAACGTTAGCAACAGCAGTAGAGCTAGTTAGCTTGTTAGCTGCTAACGTTAGCATCAACAGTAGAGCTAGTTAGCTTGTTAGCTGCTAACGTTAGCACCAACAGTAGAGCTAGTTAGCTTGTTAGCTGCTAACGTTAGCATCAACAGTACAGCTAGTTAGCTTGTTAGCTGCTAACGTTAGCATCAACTGTAGAGCTTGTTAGCTTGCTAACGTTAGCATCAACAGTACAGCTAGTTAGCTTGTTAGCTGCTAACGTTAGCATCAACAGTAGAGCTAGTTAGCTTGTTAGCTGCTAACGTTAGCAACAGCAGTAGAGCTAGTTAGCTTGTTAGCTGCTAACGTTAGCATCAACAGTAGAGCTAGTTAGCTTGTTAGCTGCTAACGTTAGCATCAAAAGTAGAGCCATTTTCTCCTTTCTACCCGACATGTCGGCTTTTTACCTGCTCTCCTTGGTATCCAGGGGGATTCATAGATTGATGGAAATGTCCAGATTGTCTCATATGACGTCCTACGACGTCCTACGACGCTGTTAGAGGTTCTGGTTCTGATCCGTTTATAGACAAAATAGCTGCTGCTTACAGGACATCAAGGTCTTATTCTTATTATTGCATTAAAATCCTTATTGTCTCAGAATCTAATGTTTCCTCTGACTTTAGATGATAAATTCAGTAGTTTGGATGAAGCTCCTGACTGAAGAGGCTGCTGTATTATTTTATGGATGCACCATTAACAGTGCTGGTAATTTCACCATCCTTAGCATAAGTTATATGTCTGCTGTAAAACTGTTTTATTTTTTTATATAGTTCATAATTGTTAAATTAGCTATCAGCTTAAAAATCACAATTTTAGATACTCCATAACACTTCGAGGTAACACGCAAATATTAGGCAGCTGCTCCTGCAATAACACGCATTTTACACATGATCCGATTAGTCGACCAATCGGCGAAATAATTAATGATTAGTCGATTATCACAATAATCATTTGTGGCAGCCATAGTGCCAAGCAGGTTCAGTTTCTCAGAAAAGGAAAAGAACTTCAGACATGGAAAGCGTCCTCGTTTCTGTTCCTGCTGCTGCTTCTCTATCAGTCTCACACACACAGGGTCCACGGCGGCAGACGGCCCAATTTCTGATGGTTCCTTTTGTCTTTGAAGCTTTTTCGTCCATATTGTTTCTCTGATCGTAAATGTCAGATCATCCTGCCTCCTCTTCCTCCTTTGTTCTGTAACTCTGTTGAATGCAGTTATGAATTCATGGTAGTGAGCGAGTGTGTGTGTGTGTGTGCGTGTGGGTCGAGGAGGAAATTGTTTGTGCTTTTACCTTGCGACTCCATGAATCTGCTGATCTTCTCCCCGTCTGTCTCTCTTCTCCAGGGACCTCAGTGAGAACCAGATTCAGGCGGTTCCAAGAAAAGCTTTCAGAGGAATCGCCAACGTTAAGAACCTGTGAGTAAAACCTCCGTTCTTCTGTTCCCTCTGCTTCTACGTCTCTGAAGCCACTCTGTCCTCGACCCCAATGGGGTCAGAAAAGCTGTCTGGGTTTCAGTTGGAACCGGAACCAAAAACAAAAGTTTTGTGTTCATATTTCTGTTCAGATTATATTTTACCTGAGACTAATGTTCCTTTTAGGGCTGCAGCTAACAATTATTTTAATAATCGATTAATCTGTCTAAAAATTTTACGATTAATCAATTAATCGCTTTTATTAATAATTATATTTGGCTATTATCTATATAAATTATTATGATGAAATTCCCATTAAGAACAATGAAAACAGGAGAGAATTGTGCATTTCTCTGCAATCTATTTTATTGGACCTGAACACAGTTAACTGTGTAAAATGAGCGTAACGGTGCAAGATATTTGTTCAGAATAATATTTGGGAATAAAAATACAAAATGAGGTAGAATTCCATACAAATGAATGTACAGCATATTAGCAAAAATATCTCAGCCCATAATGAAGGAGGCTGACTTAGTTGGGCTGTATTTTGGGGCAACATTGGGGCTCTCAGAATGAATTAACCCACCGTCACTAAACACAACATTTTCATGGTCTGTTGGAGTAAATGTGGATTTTTAACATATGGATCTTCTGCTTTCATTTAAATGAACTCAAACATTTCATCAGATTTGTGAGAGACAGCAGGCTGTAAAATGTGAGTTGTTCATAATTCTTCTGGGAGGGAATGGGGGGGGGGGTGACAAAGACAACTGCTGTGTTCACACTTATGATTGTGTCCTTTATTGGCATGTATGGTTAAAAAAAAACACAATACTATTAGCTTTCCAAGGATATAAAACATAGAAATTCATAGAAATTATGAATATCATGGATTAAAAAGTAAAAATGGCGGACGGGCCCGTCGGAACGTTAAGGTAAAACGTGATTATAAAGCAACTAATCGATGACTTAATTACTTATCAACCATTTTAAAAATCGATTATAATCGTTTTAGTTGTTTCAGCTCCAGCTCCTTTGTACGCCAAGGATGCAGCAGTCTGTCACTGAAGGAGCTCTGCTTAAATGCTTAATGCTTAAAGGATTTTCTTATTTATCCACGTCCGCTCCGACATACTAAACCAAAGATTAAAAATAGTCCTCAGGAGCGCCCCCTGCAGGCCTCCGACCCTTCCTGTAGAGAGCATCGGTGCTGCTGCATCTTGGTTATACGGGCTGGATGGAAACTTCTGATCTAATCTCTGGATCCGGTCAAACCTGAGGAAGGAGAGAAGCTCTATGGAAAATAAGAACATGTCAGCTATGATGGGACAGTTTGTCATCATCATCATCATCATCTGACCTAAATATAAAAACCTTCCAAATCAGCTTTTCTATGATTCTCATCCTCATCATGTCCAGACTACCAAACGCCTCAGCATCCCTCCTCCCATTCTGTCCACAGAGGTTTCGTCCTCCTATGAATCGCTCGATGCGCCGCCGTCATTTATTCATGATTTCCTAATCGCCAATACCCGGATCGATACGCTGCCTGATCGATCCTTCTCATCCCGACCAGCGGATCAATCCGTCCCTCTAAGCTAGCAGGGCGACTCTGGGGGAGAGCAAGCGGCACAATAAAAACGGCACAGAATAAAGCAAGGTTAGCAGACAGAGAATGCAGCTTCCCTGGTTTTTTAAAAACATCTCCAGTTTTAACATTAAAACAAACTGAACTTTATATATATTTTAATTAGATACAGGAGAGTTTAGACAAATCTCTGGGACTGAGATCTAGACTTATGATTCTATCTACATGACTTTATTAGGATCCTCCTCCTGATGATCTTTACATTCCACTTTAGTCTCATCAGACCACAGCACAAAGATTGGAACATTCCTGCAATCCATTTTAGAAAAACACAAATTAATATTAAAGCTGTTCTTGAACCATTTTTAATAGAGACATGGCTGTGCTTTCTTTGGAAAGCAAACACTCTACTGCTACCAAGCAGTACGAATTTTAACACACTGAAAAATATCTAATTTTATGTCAGCATATTTGTTTTCTAAGAAAAAAAGTGGCTTTAGAATGAAGTGTAGACCTAAAACACACGGTTGGTTTAAAGCATATGTTGTTACATTTATCCACACCGAATTTGAAAGCAGTATAAGAATCATAAGTTTCTCTTTTCACACAAACATGCACAGCTTCCTTCATCTTTGGCATCTTTGGAATCTAGAATCTTCAGCTTTTTTAGCATCTTCAGCATCTTTAGCATCTTTAGTTTAAGATTTTCAGTATCTTTAGCATCGTAGTAGCTACAACATCTTTAGCATATTCAGCATCCTCAGTATCTTTGGCATCTTTGGAATCTAGAATCTTCAGCGTTTTTGGCGTCTTCAGGATTTTCAGCTTATTTAGTATCTTTAGCATCTTCCACATCCTTAGCATCTTTAGCATATTCAGCTTCTTCAGCATCTTTAGTTTCTTTAGCATCTTTAGTTTCTTTAGGATTTTCAGTATCTTTAGTATCTTAAGCATCGTAGTAGCTAACTGCTTGGGAAACAAATGGTTGATTGTACTCGTTCCTGAAACATGAGTAGCCGTGGCAACATCTACGCCAACCCGTCATATATCTGTGTTTACTGCATTTTTGTTGGCTATATGCATCGATCTCCAGAATTGCAGACGACTGTTTGGAATACTTTCCGTCCATCAGCTGTCGGTAGCAGGACAGACTATTTTTCTGTTTTTGAGTGACATTTGTAGGCGGAGGTGGAACTTTTGAGGTAAATTACTAAAAGCATGGCCAATTTTGACAAGTTTTTGGGTTTGCTGTGATCTGAAAGCAGTCCTGGAGAGGAAATAAAAATGGATTTCTTCCACCTCCTCTAAGTTCCAACCATTTAATACATGACAAACATTAGTAAACCTACACTGAAAATAAGGAAATTGGCAGGTCTTTGAATTTACAAAAACAAATCTAGTAAATGCTACACAATCTATACATGTTTCTCTTATTTCATGGTTTAATTAAATACAATTTAAGTCATTATCAACAATACTGACTTGCGTTGGTTAAAAGTGAAGGAATTGTGTTATAGAAATGATTATAATCATGTTTAGTTAACACTGGAAAAAAAGTCATATCTCTTATTTGCAAAGTTTATTAATGCAGATTTTCATAAAGCAGTCGGAGTTTGATTCCTGTCCCCTGCTGAATCTTTTTGTGCCTCCGTGTAAAAATCCACTGTCAAATAAAGGTTATTGTTGCCTCAAAACCTTAAAGAAATGCAATAATTTTGAGGTTTCATTGTTCTCATTTTGGCTATTTCTTCTATCCCCATGATGAAAATATTATGAAGTATTCCCAACTTTCTGTAAACTTTAAAAGAATTGCATTGGAAAAAATTGCCTCTTTTCATACAAAGTTTAAAGTAAAAGGTTTAACTATAGCATTCACTGTCACCTGTTAGTTGACAAAAAAATGTTTTACGTAATAAAAAATAAACTGTTATCACGGGTAAAACCTCTAAATCACATAAGGAGAAATATTGAAAGTGATTTAAACCCTTTTGGTTATTTAACCTAAGGGAAAAAATTGGCTGTAGTGGTGTAGTCGGTAATGCATTGCCTCTCAATCAGAAGTTGTAAGTTCAACGCCAGGCCTGGAATAAACTTTAGTTGTATTTACATCACGCAATAACATTTAGTATGTGTAAAAGCAATCCCAAGCATGTTGAAGTGAAATCTTTTGTTTTAATGATTTAAAAATAATGTGACTACATTAAGTAATAAATTGATGTTGGCAACCCCAAAATATCATATTAATTCAACGTGTTAATTTTAACATATAACACTGGAGCAAGAGGGTAAACCGTGTCAGATTTACTTATTCTGATTGTGTGGAATCGATTTAAACAACTTAATCATGTAAATTGCAATAACTTTTTTCTGTCAGTGTATAATCGCTCCAAACAGTGAACAGGGGTCATCAAACACCTTAGAGGTGAACAAACCAGAACTGGAGCTCCTTCAGGAAGCAAATCCTCCGTTTCCTCAGCACCTTCAGCATCTTTACTTTGCAGCGGTTTTTGCTTCTTTAGCATTTTTAGCAGCATTAGCATCTTCAGCTTCTTCAGCATATTTAGCATTTTAAGTATCTTTAGCATCATTAGCATTGTTAGCATTTTCAGCATCTTTGGCATCTCTAGTATCTTCATCATATTTAGCATCTTATTTATCTTTATCTTCAGCATCATTAGCATTTTCAGCATCTTTAGCATCTTTAGTTAGTTTAGGATTTTCAGCATCTTTAGTATCTTTAGGATCTTCAGTATCTTTGGCATCTTTAGAATATAGAATCTTGAGCGTTTTTGGCGTCTTTAGCATCTTCGGCATGTTTAAGATCTCCATCATCTTTAGTTTCTTCAGGATTTTCAGCCTCTTAAGTATCTTTAGCATCTTCCACATCCTTAGCATCTTTAGCATATTCAGCTTCTTCAGCATCTTTAGTTTCTTTAGGATTTTCAGTATCTTTAGTATCTTTAGCATATTAGTATCTACAACATCTTTCGCATATTCAGCATCCTCAGTATCTTCGGCATCATTAGAATCTAGCATCTTCAGCATCTTTAGCATATTTAGTCCGTTTAAGATTTTCAGTATCTTTAGTATCTTAAGCATTGTAGTAGCTACAACATCTTTAGCATATTCAGCATCCTCTGTATCTTTGGCATCATTAGAATCTAGCATCTTCAGCTTTTTTCTTCAGGATTTTCAGCTTATTTAGTATCTTTAGCATCTTTAGTTAGTTTAGGATTTTCAGCATCTTTAGTATCTTTAGGATCTTCAGTATCTTTGGCATCTTTAGAATCTAGAATCTTGAGCGTTTTTGGCGTCTTTAGCATCTTCGGCATGTTTAAGATCTCCATCATCTTTAGTTTCTTCAGGATTTTCAGCCTCTTAAGTATCTTTAGCATCTTCCACATCCTTAGCATCTTTAGCATATTCAGCTTCTTCAGCATCTTTAGTTTCTTTAGGATTTTCAGTATCTTTAGTATCTTTAGCATATTAGTATCTACAACATCTTTCGCATATTCAGCATCCTCTGTATCTTTGGCATCATTAGAATCTAGCATCTTCAGCTTTTTTCTTCAGGATTTTCAGCTTATTTAGTATCTTTAGCATCTTAAAAATCCTTAGCATCTTTAGCCTATTCAGCTTCTTCAGCATCGTTAGCATCTTTAGTTTCTTCAGGATTTTCAGCTTATTTAGTATCTTTAGCATCTTACACATCCTTAGCATCTTTGGCATCATTAGAATCTACCACCTTCAGCATATTTAGCATCTTAAGCATCTTTAGCATTTTTAGCATATTAAGTACCTTTAACATTGATAGAATTTTCAGCGTCTTTAGCATTTCCAGCGTCTTCAGCTTCTTAAGTATCTTTAGGTCCACCAGCTCAACCTCTTGAACACAGGTCGGTCTCAGTAAGTTAGATTAATGTCAATACATTATTTTCAGGTGTTTTATTCTAAAAGTGAAACCTATAGTTTTATTACACACAAAAATACATTTTCAGTCTTTATTACAAATAGACTGTTTCCAGCGGCTAATAAAAACTAAAGTTGACATTTATTTTAAATAGAGAAAAATTATTCAAAAGTATTAAGCGGTTACATGTATCACTTTTTAATCAAGATTACTGAAATAGAAGAACTTTTGTTGTTCAACTTCTTCTCCACATCCACATGGAGAGAAAATTAATCAAAAATGATCTTCAAAATGTTGTCTTTAATTGAAATGAATCACCAAATCAAATTTTTTTTCTCCATTGTTGGGAAGAATCTATTTCTACATGAACTAGTTCAAAGTTCAGTTGACACATTTTAAAAGATGCTTGTTAAACTGCAGATGTTCCTGAGGTTCCCCTCCATGATGTTTGCAGATTCTCCTCAGCCGTTCTGATTTATTAAATGAACTGTTCCATAGTCAACGTCGCCATCTTCTCCTTTTGTTGGTAAAATTGTTTGAGCTGATTCATAACAACAGATTAATCTGCATAATGGAGCAGAAATTAATCGATCACGTGCTGAAATGTTTTCCAACAGCTGAAATTATTATTATTATTTTGCCCTTAGACCATCGATCCACTAAGTTATAATCATTTCAGATTATTCTCAGTCCTTTACTTCTCTGCGTTTTTCCTCCGAATCGGATCAATCTCCTGTCCTCTGTCCTTCTTCATGTTTCCTCCTTCCCTCTTATGAACAATTTGGTCCGCCATCATCCGTCATTTGGTTCATTTATCTTGTTTCTGTCTGTCTCGTCTCGCTCTCTGGCATCCAGTTTGACTTCTTTTACATCCATAACTCTCATTCTGCCATATTTTCTCCACATTTGAACTATTACATGTTTCATTAAGTTGAATGCATACCCCTGGTCTTTCCCACTGATATCCTTGCTGCTGCTCCCCCCACATGCTATCTCTCCGCCCGTCCCTCCATTAGACAAGGTGACTCCTGCAGTAAAAGGCTGCAGCCGTCCATTACAGTGGGCTAAAAAACCTTCATGACATTCTGTCCCCGGTGGACGCGGCATTGATTTTCTCATACGTCTCTCTCTCTCTCTCTCTTCTGCGGTCTCTGTTTGTCTTTCTGTTCCTGTTTTTTTTTTATTTTATTTTGCATCACTAACTTTATTTCTGGGTCCCATGCTGCCCTGTGGCTTCCGCTGCTTTGTGAGCCAATCACAGTATCGGCTTTTACTTGTGTTCTCCTTACATTCATGCACACACAGAGCGACCCCTCTGACCCCCATCCGATGATTGAAGCAGCCAGGAGCCTGGCACAGATGATTACTGCTGTCGTCTGCTAACCCAAGGAGACGGATGGTGGGAAGGTGGAGGTGGAGACTCTGCGTTGTGCTGACTGTAGCTGCTGTCAATCCTCTCGACTCTTCAGTCACAGCTCCAATAATTAAGGTATAAAAGCTCAGGCTGAACAGAAGCGGTTTGCCGCAATGATTCCCAATCAGATCTGGATTCATGTTTGCCCTTTTCATATTGCATATACTTTCGTCTGAGATACGTTTATTCCTTTATTAGGTTAAAGATAAGTGGAGCACCAATTCAAAAGTGTTTAAAATCAAGAATTTTTCATGATTATTAAATTAAAAAAGCATAAAACTCCAGCATGCTGCCTGGACATATTTATGGGACGGACTAGCAGATATATCATGGCTACAGCGAATGTTTCAGCCATGCGGCAACATTTACAAGCTACAGCAAATATTTGGCATGCTGGTTTTGAGAGGAGCGTCTTTTTTTTGTCGTGTTTTATGCCAATGGTATGGTCCACTTTCCTCCTGCTATCCGGGCCTACCTCCCCGAGCTGCAGCTGCTGCCTACAAGGCGTCAGCTTAGCCGTAGCTTTATGAATCAATGAATGTGTTTTTGTGAGAATGCTGCTTTTATTTTAACTATTGCTTTTAAAAGAAAATAATTTATTTTCTGAAAATAATTTCAGACTTACGTGTAATTTCTGTCCTGTATAACGGAAAATGTGAGCTATTATTATTACTAGATAATTTTCTAATGGAGAGCCTAAGGCTCCTCCCCTTCCTGTCGGCCCGTGGGTCCCCAAACCGAAAAAATAATGAATGGAAGTCAAAGGAGCGATAAAAGTTATTTTCTGGTCCTCTTTGTCTTACGTCCTGAATCATTCATATGTTGTACCTAATTTTAAATGATAACTAATGATGTACATTTCTACTGTGTTTGTCCAGGGATTTGGGATTTATTTGATTCTCTTTTAAAATGCCTACAAATCAGAAGTCGCATATATGACGCCATGTGGCTAACGGTAGCTAGCACTAGCTATAGCACGTAAAACCTTCACCTAGAGCTTGTAGAGCTTCTCCTCCATGCTGGCTCTCACTCCACCGACTGCTTTATCCCCGACATAGCTGCTACTTTCCACATGGTCAGATTTATAGAGGTTTTCTCCGTGTTTAATGCTCCTTTCTTCATCCTGGAGGCTACGACCCTCGCTTCCTTCTTCTTCTGCAGTTGTATTCCTCTAAACGTTTTTTACACACAAAACCTAAAGTAACTTTTGCCTCCGGTCGAAAATCAGCGTTTTCCCTGCATCAAAATTAGTCTATAAAAATTACGGACATCATATGTTTGATCCACAGCGCATTTCAAACTGGATCAGAAAATAATTTTTATCGCTCCATTGACTCTCCTTCATTATTTTTGGTATTTGGGGACCCATGGACAGGAAGTAGAAGGGCGGGGCTTATGCTCCCATACATAACAGTGATTATTTCTATCATTTATTTACAGAGATTTGAAAGTTATTTCAGTAATGGCTGACTTGTACAAGCTGACCTGAACTTCTACTACGGCAGGCCCAGTCGTACTAAAGTGCCAAAGGTGCAACTATGCAAAAAATGAGTTACTAGTGAGAGTATTTCTGTAGTTTGGGAAAAGTTTAGAATAATAGGGGGAAATGGTTAACTAGCTCGATGTAGTCGTATACTAGTTGGCATACACAACAGCTGCGGATATGAAGTTTTTACCGAAACGGCTTGCCATACAGTCCTGCCTTTTTCTGTTGTGGCTTTTTGTTGCTGTTTTTATCAAGTGCATGTTGACGTAACACATCCGATCACTTAGTCAGTGGTGTTGGAACGTTGAAAGAGCAAGGGTGGTGTGGAGAAGACAGATGGTGCTAAACAAGAGAGCAACCACCTTTCTAGTTAATTATCAAGTCAATGCATTTGCCACATAATGGGACAGTACTTCGGTAAATTATCTTTGAACTGTATTACATTGAAAGCAATACAGCATCACATTATTTAATGTGTTCCTAATGAATTGTATAGTTGTTGTTTTTTTCAAAAAAAATATTACTATTTTGGTTCATGCAACACCTTTTAAAAAACCGGAGGAGTAAAGCAATTAATTAAATTCAGTTTATTTACTGTATGAAGCGCCGTTTCACAACAGATAAGGCACTATACCAAAAAATAAATGTCAATACAATTACATTCCAATCTGTTAAAAAGTTTTCTATTGAAGGAATCCCAGCAGAAGTTGTTTTCTGTTGATTCAGACTCCAACCAGAGCAATCCGTCATACTGAGAAAGCATGTAGCGACAGTGGAGAGGAAAAAACCTCCAGCAGAACCAGAACCTATCTCTGTACATCTGCCAGTTTACCAGTGCTGTTTCAGTGCTATGATCAGCTCTAAAACCTGAATGAAATTCCTCAAACAGGTTGTTGCTGTTAAGATGCTCAGATACTTGATTAGCAACTATTTTCTCAAGAATTTTGGATAAGAAAGGAAGGTTAGATATAGGTCTGTAGTTAGCTAAATCATCTTGATCCAGGGAGGGTTTCTTAAGTAAAGGTTTAATTACAGCAACCTTAAATTCCTGAGGCACATATCCATTTATTAAACATAGATTCATCATGTCTAGGATAGGGCCAGTAACCAGAGGGAACACTTCCTTAAATTTGGTTGGTATTGGGTCTAACATACAAGTTGAATGAAGGTCTAGATCAATCAAATCAATCAAACTTTATTTATAAAGCGCTTTTCATACAAAATGACATCTTAAAATGCTTAACAGATTAAAATGACCTGTAGCATGCCTTCCACTTTCTTCTTCTGAGACAGTGAGGATAGCCAGAGATTCTTTAAAACATGTTACAGCACTGTCTGATAAAGTTGTACTACAGTGCCATTTTCTTTCAGATTTGGGAAGGGCATTTAAAGTAATTCCAAACTTCTTTTTTTTTTAAATGGTCAGATATGACTGGGTTATTTGGGAGGACGTTTATTTCCTCACACTCAATGCTGTATGTCAGTACAAATGTCAGGTCCAAAGTGTGTTGACCTGAGTGGGTGGGTCCCTTCACCTTTTGGGAAAATCCAATTGACACAACTCTGCATTAAACCAGGGAGCCAACCTGTTTTGGCCGATTACCTTCGCTTTTAAGGTGACTGTGCTGTCTAATGCCAGACGCAGGGAGGAAGTAACACTAACACCCGGCAAATGTGAGCAAATTTTCAGTTTGGCGAGTAAAATTTGGAGCGTTATCTGCCACATGGCGTGTGAACGTTTGCACCAAATTATTTACGTATATTAATCCTCATTTCTAAGGATTTCTGTGACGGTCCTCTGCTGTCTGCGTGTGATTTACACAAGCGTACGTGAATCTTGAATGCAACACCAGACATAATTCCACATTATCCATGTAGTTGGCTTAAAACTATACTTGCCTACACTCCCGATTTTCCCGGGAGAGTCCCGAATTTCAGTGCTCCCCCGAAAATCTCTCAGAGCCACCATTCTCCTGAAGTTCTCCTGATATCTGACGGCGTCACGTATCATATTCACTCCCTGTTTTTATGTGAGAGAGATGGAGAATAAAACATTTTGCCCAGGAAGGAGCTATGGAGTACAATGAAAATCCTTCACCTGTTTTGTGAAATTCACCATTTTGAATCCAAAATATGTCGCCTATGTGATTCGTGTGTCCGATGAAGAAAACAAACGGCTGTAATTAGTGACGCACTGCGCAGCAGCCAGCCGCAATTTTACAGAACCGTCTTTATGTGACTGACAGGAGCTGTAGTTTCAATTACTTTTTACATTCTCAGAGTTATTTAAGATTAAAAACAGTTTCAACCGACCTCAAGTCTTTTTTCCTTTTATTTCGGCTTCGCAATGATAACTTCAGCAGCAGGTCAAGGCTTTTTTTCCAGCTCTTTGAGCCCAAGCCTGCAGCTTTTTGTCTTTTTGGTCCTCAGAAACCAAAGTTACAAGGTTAAAATCAACAGACTTAATGCTGCGCAGCAACCAAAGTTTAAAAAAAACAACTTTCTGACTCCTGACACAGAGACTCCTGTGAGTTTATCAAATTATTAATAAGTGATTATACCTATATTTTCATTGCTGCTGAGCAGAGGCGTATCCAGGAGGTTAATAAGAGGGGCTAAAAGGGGCCCAGGGTGGGTCTGGGACTGTAGCATCAAAATAAAACCAGAGATGTTCTCATAGTTGTGACCCAATCTGAGCTGGTCACATTTTATAGTTTTCATCTGTTAAAATTACATTTAAAGTCATTTTATTTTGATAAGGTTTATGTGACAATGATATATAAAACAAAATCACAAATAAAAACATTTTCACAAAAGCTTTTTCACAAAAAAGTGGAGACACTGTTTAATCAGTTAACTTACGTTATTCCTGTGGACTGTTATTTTGCCAAATAAATTAATTATGTAAAACTGAAATGTTAACTGTTTCTTTTTATATATATATATTTCTAAAATATATACAGTATTTATTTTTAATCAGAACTGACCAAAAGTTTTTTTTATTATGAACTATTTTTGAAGTTGTCCGTCCTTTCTTTTTGGCTCCAACATAATATCATACAGTAGAATTATGTGTTTTGGGTATTTCTGTGTAAAAATAGTTTAAAATTCCGGCCGGTAAATATTGTTCAAAAGGTTTAATTATTCAAAAGTGTAGCAATAAATGCTTCATACATTTAGTTCTGATTCTTCCCCCAGAATGGATAGCAGATTCCTCCTAAATGAGCTTCTGATTACCTGGGTCACCATAGAAACCCAGGTTCTGGTGGAGGAATGCTGCTGTTCTAACAGGAAACATGTTCACAGCAGATAAGCTGCAGCTGCCCCTCATGACCCCCAGGTACGTGGTCGTAATGTTTCGTATTAAAACAAGGCGCTCGTATGGCTCCCCGTTCTACTCCGATAGAAAGGTTATTCGTTCCTGCGGCGGGGCGCGGAGCAGACGGTCGGCCCGGGTGGCTGCAGGTTCTGTGAAGCCTCCACCTGCAGCAGTTCATCAGTGTAGGGAGGAGGAAGGCCAGCTTTCTCCTGTCTGCCGCTCCTTTCTTCTCTCCACGCTTCACGCTCCTGTACCCACAATGCAGTGCAGGACAGGACAGCCATTTGTGTGAATTATGACCGCAGCGCCTCGGAGAAGGTGAGAGCACGGCGCACTCCGCCCACGCTGCACCTTCACAGCATTTCATGTCACTACGGACAACATCTGGAGTCTGTCTCCGAAAAACGGAAGAACCGTAATGATTTGGAAACGAGCTGAAGTGAGCATTAGGCAGGACGGGGAGAAACCTGCATAGATGCGTCTGATTGGTTAGAAAGAAGCTTCATCTGAACCCAAAAACCACATTCATGTCCTGTTAGTGTTCGTTTGTGGAGCCCAGAGAGAAAGAGCCTTCAGAGCGAGTCTCTGCTGGTCCTGGTTGTCTTTCAGCAGAGGCCGATTTATGATTATGGAGAAAAGGCAGAATAACTTCCTGCAGCCTTGAGCATCGATAAAAGCAGACCTGACATTTACATGTCAAAGCTCGTCCTCTCAGACGCTGATTTCATGTCGTCTCCACAACGTTTCCTCTCAACTTTCCACCCATGATTTTTAATAGTCGCATAATCGGAGAACGACGTAGACTGACCTCTGATTCGTGGAGCTTTCAGCTGCTAGTCGGACCTGAGACAAAAACATGTTGCCCTGAAAAACTAGCAGCACTTTTCATGAATATGTAATGAACTCAGATGCACAGTTAATATAAAAGTCTCGGCCACAATCAATTCAATATATCTACATGTAATAATTAGTGGGGCAGAAAATCGATTCACGTCTGAATCTCGATTCTGGATCGTTCCAGAATGTTACAGTTTCAGTTCTTACAAAAACATTTTCTAAACATTTACAGCTTAACTCTTTTGGAGCCGGGGTTTTCTAAATAAAATATTCAGTTATCACAAGTTCAAAATGTTGTAGCTTTAATATGGTTATAGATGAAGGTACACTGTAAATAAGAAAAATCTTCAGTACTATCCAAAGTTTGTGATGGGAGCAAATTCACACATCTAATTTGCATATTATGACGTCATCAGGCATTGGGGACATTGGTTTATAATACTTTTACAGATGTTTATCTTTTTTACATGGTTTAAAACTTATTTTATGTTGAATATTCATATTTTTCTATTTATGTATTTTCTATATATCTATTTTAAGCATTTTTTCCAAGAACAGGAGGACATATCTGTTTATTTCCTTTGTTATGAAGCTCCATTAGTCGATTTACTAAATAAAACAAAAGAAAGGAAATGATTGGGCTCAGAATTTTACAGATCCATCCCAAAATAACCAACAGGCTCATTATATTATCTGATCCAATATTGATACTATTTACTAAAGTAAACTATCCTGCTGTTTACCAGCTTATTAGCAGTCTGTTTTCTGTGGCGTTGTCCACCGCTTCTGCTGCTGTTTCCTCTGATTTTTTACATTCCTGCTTCTTCTGTCACGATTAGCGTTGCTACGACCACCATGTTACCCGATCACACGCCTTTCTCCCAGCGGGAGAAGGTGACGAACAGCATCACACCTGTTGCTGCTGTGGAGCGTCATGGCCAATGGGACCGGCCATCTTTTTCTTTTTCCCTGGACAACTGAACATCTTGATCAGAGGGGGAATTTTCCTCTTCAGAATCTGAATCAGCCGATACTTCACGGCAGGGAACTCAGACGTCCCTGCATTATAAGTTTTATCTTTCTAAAACTCGCTCTCTTTATTCTGTGACAGCAGAAGCTGCACGATGTCTAACCTGGTCCTCTGCTCTGTCTTTCTTCTCTTCACCTCCCTCACCATGTTTCCCATCCAGCAGGGGGCGCTGTAGCTGAGCAGGGTACCAGAACCATGTGGAGCTTCTATGGGGAGAAAAACACCGAGAGAAAACTGGGTTAACAATCACAATAACAGCAGAAAAAAATATATCTGGAGAGTAGTAGGAGAGAAAAGTAGAAGAGAGAAGAAAAGTGGTCAGTCTGTCCTCCAACAGACTAAACCTATAGCACCATTTCTACAAAAATAACTCAGGATAACCTAAGCCACTCTAACTATAAGCTTTATCAAAAAGGAAGGTTTTAAGCCTAGTCTTAAAAACAGACAGAGAATCTGCCTCATGGACTAAAACTGGGAGCTGGTTCCACAGGAGAGGAGCCTGATAACTAAAAGATCTGCCTCCTATTCTACTTTTAGAAATCCTAGGAACTACCAGTAGACCTGCATTCTGAGAACAAAGTTCTCTGTTAGGAGCATATGGAACAATCAGATCTCTGATGTACGATGGAGCTGATTATTAAGGGCTTTATACGTAAGGAGGAGGATCTTAAACTCTATTCTGGATTTAACAGGGAGCCAATGGAGAGAAGCCAAAACAGGAGAAATGTGATCTCTCTTTTTAATATTCATCAGGACTCTTGCTGCAGCATTTTGGATCAACTGAAGGCTTTTAATTGCATTTTGTGGACTTCCTGATAATAAGGAATTACAGTAATCAAGCCTTGAAGTAACAAATGCATGGACTAGTTACTCTGCATCACTCCTGGACAGGATGTTTCTAATTTTAGCAATATTCCAGAGGTGAAAGAAAGAAATCTTAGAAACCTGTTTAATATGGGATTTAAATGTCATGTCTTGGTCAAAAATTACACCGAGGTTATTTACATCATTACCAGAGGCCAAATTAATACCATCCAGATGAAGTGATTGATTTAGTAGTTTCCTTTTTAAAGGCTCCGGTCCAAAAACAAAAACTTCTGTCTTGTTTGAATTTAAAAGTAGAAAATTCAGAGTCATCCAGGTTTTTATGTCTTCCAGACATGCTTGTAATCTACCTAACTGATTGGTTGTCTAATTATTTTACCAATTGGAAACATGTATTTAGTAAAGAGAATCGGTCCAAGCACAGAACCCTGTGGTTCTCCACAAGTAACCCTTGGAAGATTTATCATTGACATGAACAAAACGGAATATGTCTCTTCCTCATCACCAACATGTCCGTTAAAGTCTGAACCAATCACCACCTCTCAGGATACCCAGCATCAAATCATCTAGTTCTCTCTAGAGTTTCTGCTTCTCTTCTAACTCACATCCTACCTCTGGGCCATAACCACTAACAACATTAATTATTATTCCTTCCATCTGACACAGTTTTCACTTCCAGAACATTCCTAGTGAATTCCTCCTCCAAGATAACTCCTACTGCATTTCTCTTTCCATCTACCCAGTGGTAGAACAACTAAAATCTTTCTCCTGAGCTTCTAGCCTTGCTACCTTTCCACCTGGTCTCCTGAACACATAGAATATCCACTTTCCTTCTCTGCATCATGTCCACCAGTTCTCTAGTTTTACCTGTCATAGTTCCAACATTTAAAGTCCCTACTCTCAGTTCTACGCTCTTGAATTTCCTCTTTTCTCTCCGCCTACCAACACGCCTTCCTCCTCTCCTCCTTCAACCAACAGTAGTCCAGTTTCCACCGGCGCCCTGTAGGTCAACAGCAGCGGTGGCGGTCGTTGTTAACCGGGGCCTCGACTTATCGGTTATGGAGTTCATGTTTGTGATTCGCACATTTGGTGTGGCTTAGGTTTTACGTGGAATGCGATTCCTGACACAACCCTCTGCATTTTTCTGGACCGGCACAAGAAATCACCGGCTTGTGAGCCTGTATGGTTGCATTAGTACAGGACAACAATAAAAGCCATAAAAATGTTTAAAAAAAAACACAACAATAAAAAAATGCAGCTCTGATATGTCTGCTACATACTGTGTGTGTAGTCCTTTGAGGCTACTTCCAATGACCATAGGCATCATTTTAACCGGGGACATGTCCCCAGCGACAATTATGATTGACAGGTTTGTCCCCACAAACATTTTGGAAATTGTTACTGACCTAACAGCCACTTCTGCTCCCAGCAAAGTTTCTGCATCAATATCTAAGCAGAATATTTGGAATATTTTCACTCAATTCCAGTTTCTCATGTTTCTTTCTGCTCATATACAGTAGAGCTGAAGATCTTTGCCCGAACCCGACCGGGCTTAATTTCAATCATTGTCCATCGTCTCGGATCGAGCTCGGGCTTTAGCCGTCACCTGATCATCTCATTAGTGCAAAAATGCGCATGCGTCATGCTGTGAAAGACCCGCTCCTCTCAGATGAAAACATTCTCCGACTGCTGCGCTGCGATCTCACAGAAAATGCTGAAGTATAAATGCTCTATTATCCCATGTCTAAAATTACAGAAGTCTCCTGCATTCATATAGCAGCTCCCTGATGCTCACAAGTCAAATAAAATCTCCTGAAATCTAAAGCAAGCGGAAGCAAGAGAAACGCACGCAGGAGAGACGGACTTTTACGCAGCAGAAGCGATTAAAGCTTCATATAGCTGCAGACTTAAAACAGATTATAAATCAACGTGCCTTGCAATTATTCTTATTCATTTATCATTTTAGCCTTCAGATAAGCGGCCTATTTATGATATGTCATGTTTTAAAAGACTGGTAGTCAGCTACAGGGCGGAGTCCTGCAATGTCACTGGTACCCGTTTCAAGATGGAACATCTACAGTTCTACAGATCCTTTGCTGATAACGCAGGTCCATCCTTTGCTGCTTCGCTGTTTGGTGGATTTTTTTAATATCACAATTTAAATGCTTCCTTTACAGCACGCTAACGCGCATTGTGTTCTGCATCCTAAATAATTGGAGGCAATAGTCAATCTCCTCCTGTTATGTCTCCCTTGCCAAATTTATCATGTCTGGTTTTCAATAATTTTCTCATCCAGAAGGAAATAAAGACGCACAAAAAAACTGCCTATAATTATGTTCTACACTCGGAAACGACACCTGGCAGCTCGGAAACTTCGAGTGGAGAAAGACGCACCGAGCGGCGCAACAGCAGAGAGACCGTGCAGCGTATTAATACTTTTATGAAGGTTTGAGTGTTAAAACTAGTGAGAAATGTGATTAAATGTTCATGTATGTCTGAGAAAAGTTTAAATAGGTGTGTGGCGTCACAATCATAATCCATAAAAGACGGGACCTTATCCCTTAATTGGTACAATTCCTGCATTCGCTTCCGGGGCGATCCGACGGACAAGAGCAACAATAGCCGATGGATGGAAAGACAAATCGGCGGAAGTACGTTCCTCCTATTTCTGTAGGTGACTCCAAACAATCGCGGTCTGCGATTCTGATGACTGACGCGTCGAATAGCCAATGAAATGCTGTAAACGCAGATATAAGACATGACCGGGTAGCATAGATGTTGTTACGGCTGCTCATATCCAAAAAATGACAGGAGATGTTTAGGCACAGAGCGCATCATTACCACAGGGTGTCAGAAACGTGTCTAAACACCCGCTGGGTTTTAAAAATCAACAGTTGAAGGAAGTTTATGTGAAAAGAGAAAGTAATGATTCTGATTGTGTTTTTTTTTACGCAGAAGACTAACGCATGTAAATGGAGAGATGGCGCAAATGGCACACGTTAAGTCACCTTTCACCTGTAGTTGGAAAAATAGGTGCAAAATATTCTTTTTTGTTTTGTTTATTGCTGTTACATTTGGTGGATAAAGTTAATAATTCAGGCTTGAAGGACGAACTAGAACTAAAGAGATCTAGGAAGGGATCTATGAGGAACTCAAAGGAACTCTGGAGAACAGAGAGGAGAAACAGATCAGAAGGAAATAAATACTATAAGGAGAAGTAGATAAGAAAACTGTCTGATTAAAGAAATAAGTTCACATTTGTAAAAAAAAATATATATATACATATATATATATTTATTTGTTGAATCGTCTAATTTTTTCATCCACCAGGACTAAAATACGCTGAAGTTTGTGGGTCAGATAATAAAGAGGTTCTGTTAGAGCCGTCTAGTTGCTGCTGTGGTTAATTATTAAAATCACGTCTCTGGTTTCTGAACTTGAGTTAAACTTTTCCCGTAACATTCAGAAAACAGATTTTATTCATCTTTGTTCCAAGCTGGCTCCTGATTGGGTAGTTCTGCTCTTTATTCAGCAAAAACCTTCATCCCTGGATGTGGCCCCGCCCCCCTGCTTTGTTTCTATCCAATAATTAGTCGGCTGGTAGCGACTGATGAAGTCCGTCCTCCTGTCCAGACTGCAGCAGACGAAGCTTTGCTGATGGACACCATGAAGCAGAGCGGCTAATTATAGGGGAGAAAATGAAACGCCGCTGTCCTTCCTGCTCCCTGCAGCAAATAGCAGCGTTTTAGGCTCACACACACACACACACACACACACACCGCCGTCCTCCCAGATTGACAACAATCACGTCGCTGCTAATCAGGGTGCTCAGAGAACAAAGCCGTCAGGGGAGAGGCAATCATAGCGCAGAAGATGAAATCATTTTCTGTGGATGAAGTTTGGAGATGAAGTGCATGACCACCAATCTGAATCCAGCGCTTATCGACAATTCTGGGGAGAGGACACTTGTTGGAGACGCGGCCTGGAAGTTATCAGAACGTTCTGGTGGAGTTTAAGGCGAGATGTTTGAGCGACGCGATGAAGGTCCTTATCAGCGTCACTCAGCAGATCAGAAACGCTCCTGATGAAGCAACAAACCTAGAAATAAAATAAAAATAAAAACCTTCATCCATCAGGAAGCTTTTCAAACTAAAAGTCACAGTGAGAAAATAAATATTACATTTTCACGCTTTCGTGTTTGCAGTAGAAAGGACCCAAACGGAGAGAAGGACAGAGATGCAGATTATTTTAATAAAAGAAGAAGGATTCACACGGAGACCACAGAGAGAAGGCCATGAAACAGGCAGGCTACGGCAAGCAGTCAGCATCAATAATAAGGAATGTATGAATGTGGTGTTCTGCACCATAAAATACGGGGCACCCCATTGTTAAGTGTTGTCAATTGCAACACGTAGTGGCGTGATTAAAGTCTGATGGTGTTTTATGCATATTTCATTGTCAAGATGTGGTTTTATTGCTTCACACAGCAGGATTTTTAGGTCGATTTCGCCACAGTTTTTTCCTTCCGACTTTCTCCGATAATCAGGACGGCCGTTCAAGGAGAAGTTCTTTCTTTTTGTTTTTCAAACCTGGACCTTATTGTCAGCAAATATTACGTTCATTTCCTTTCCAGACAAGCTAGGAGCCACTTGGAGTCGTTCAGGAGAAGTTTCTATGGTGAATTATCTGCTCCATAAGTCCTTCATTTAACCATTTTTTGTTATTAATAGTCACCGATATTCCCCCTTGAGGTTATAACCTCTCGGAGGTGCTAAAGTATTAGCACCTGGGTTTTTTTACAGGCCTTTAATGTAATCAATTCAAACGTAAGCCTAGTTTATGCTTCTACGTGTTTATGGAAACGGATTGACGCAGCGCCATTATCCGTCGCCGCTAGGACGGACGGAGTAGAGCCCCATTTTCTAACTATTCGTCTACCTGTGATTGGTCCGTTTCAGCAACAGCCAGAGATCGTTTCACCAGTAGGGGGCTCTATAGTCGCTGTAATCAGTAGTTAATGCAGCGTTTGGCCACTAGAGGCTTTATATTGAAAGGATAATTTATCTAATCTGGTCTTTTGGTGACTTTTAACAGGAGGTGTAGAGAAACAACAAAAACGGCTGCTGTGTTTGTTTCCATGAGTTTTTACAGGATTCTATGAGCTGCACTTCCAATAAAAAGCTTTACAGTTTAAACAAAACGTTCTTCCTGTCGTCCCTTCCTCCTTCAGGGGGAAATGCGTTCACAAGCTGAAGGAAATAACTAATTAATCAGAAACGACGCTGCAACGGTAGGCAGACCCGACATGATAAGTTAGCACCCCCTGCTGTCCTGGTGGGGAATTGCTTTACAACACAGAAAGAGAAACGGATTACTATGAACAGAAAACGTGCCCGCCAATATGTCTGGGAGAAGAAAAAACTCGGCTTTAAAACAACCTGTGATTTCACTGACGTATCAGCCGTCCTCCATCCCTGCTGTAGTCTGTATAGAGCCTGTAGAAGCTGAACTTATTGGTCCTATTGGTCCAAACATGAACCATGATGATGTCTGCAGTAGTTCTGTCTAACCGACCGCCGTAGAGAAAAGAAAGTCCTGATCAGATACAGCTGGGATGTTATTGTAGATGGATTATAGCCTCTAAATCATCCTGGATCAGAAATAAGAAACACTTCAGAGACGTTCTGACCTCACAGGGAGAATATCAGTAATTATTAATAACTAAACCTGGTTAAATGAAGGAGTTATGGGGCAGATAATTCCTTATTACAGGCAGCAAATCTCCTGCCCTGATTGGCTCCCATTATATGGATATAAGCTGATCAGACTGGATAGAAACTTCTCCGGAAGGACTCCAAGTGGAGTCCACAAATGCATAGAAACAGAGATCAGTCAGAGATAAATATGTGATATTTACTAATAAAAATATATATATATAATGTATAAAATTCCCCTTCATATGTTAGCAAGTAGAGCCCCTGCTGCTGCTGTTTCCACTCCTTTTATATGAAAAGGTTTACCAACTATAAATAAATGTTACATGTATCAGCGTTTGTTGTTCAGTTGTGAATATATTCTGCATGCTGAAATAAAAATGACAAACAAGTAATAAAAAGTGTGAAGAAAGAAGGAGGAAAATCTGCAGCAGCTCAGCTGGATGAAATGCGTTCAGACTGCGTTCGCTTTTTAAAACGTTGAGCAGGCTCCTGAATAAGTACGACATATGAACCTCGGTCGGGTTTAAAAAAATGGAATTGTTGCAGATTGCAGAAAGAAAACCCGACAGGTACCCTGTGTCCGCCGCGTTGATATGGAAATAAAAATGGATGACGGGTAACAAGTGTGTGCTTTTCTGATGGCACCAGTGCGGGAGCATCACTGGAACTGGATACCAGCGCATATGACTTCAAAATAACGCAATGAATCATGGATTATTTTAGCAGGTTTGTGTGTGCTGTTTGACTGTAGTGTCACATGGATGCAAAACTCAAAACTTCAAACACAAAGTGAAATTTAAAATAACCTCAGTAGTTTTTGTACAACATATCATCACATCTGGACACCTGATAGCTGCCTTGTGATTGGCTGAGCTGCTGTTTGCGTTATCGAGCAATAATACGGTGTACCTAATGAAGTGGCCAGTCAGCTGGCATGGTTTCCACCTTCATCCCGCCTCATTTGATCTCAAAATATTTCACTTCGTATTCAGGGACTGACCCAATCAGCTTTTAAAATGTTTATAAATGTTATAATGAGATTGAGATCCTGACACCAACCTCCTCCTTCCTCCTGCTCTTCACGATATGACCTCCACCCTTTACTTTGACTAGACCAGTGGTCTGCAATCTTTACAATCCTAAAAGCCATTTTTGCCCTCATTCCAGATAAATTAAACTCATTTTGAGCCACAAAATATCATATGACCATTTGAGAGAAACACAATTTATAATTTTAAAAATCTACCCAAGGAAATGTATTCTTTTTTTAAATATTTTTTGTTCAGATTTTTAAAATAAATACATTTAAAAAGTACATAGTTATTAACCTTATAACAAGAAAAAAGCAGGAACATCTCAGTAAATCAGATTGTGTTTTCAAATGAGGTCAGATGGTGAGACTAAAAGTAACTTTGTAAAAGAAAAACCTTTAAGCAGGTTATAGACTTGCTTTACATTAAGTTAGCATTTCTGTATTTGGTTTTAAATGAGCTGCTGTAATATTTAAATTAAATAAAGGCTAGAAAACATTGCTCTGTGTTAATTAATCTGTATAATGTGTTTCAGAGTTACTGACATAGATTACATTTTTAAATAATTTTCATTATTTATTAAGCTGCACTTCTATGTTCAATCATCATAATCATTATTATATAAGTATATTTAAAATATAAATGTACAAAAAATTTGATGTCATTCTATTGTGGAAATTCTATTCAGTTACTCATGAAAAAAACAAAAAAAACTGCAATAAGCTGTATTTTTTATAGCATATTTAGAAACATTATCTGATTGTTCTATAATTTTTTGCCAAGGTTAATAATAGAAAGGTCCAAAGTGCCACTTGCTGCAGGTTGAAGAGCCCTGGACCTGCAGCATGGCTGTTAAATCAGTTAACGAGCTTCATATCGCGCTTTGCTCCAAACATCCATCATTAAAAGCAAACCAAGCGGCTTATTTCTCCTGCTGCAGGAAGGATGACATGGCTGATATAACAGGTGCTGCAGGAGAAAAGGAGCTGCAGATTTAGAGGCTGATAAAAGAGAACAAGGAGAAGGAATATGGATTAGTGACGGATAGGTGGGGTGTGAGCGGCGAGAACGTGAGGGGAGAAAAAAGGGATTATGAATGAAGAGGCAGGAGATAAAAATGGAGAAGATGAATGCACAGAGATGTGGATAAAGGAGACAGAAGTCAAAGAAAAGGGGATTAGCAGAAGAAAGAGATTAAGGAGGAACGATCCGCCTTTCTATTCCTGTTTCTAGAGAGCAGGACGGGAAGCAACAGTTTCTTTTTTTGATTCATAGAATCTCTGCTGTAGAAATTTAAAGTTTTATGGTTTGGGATGCACCATACCGTTCTAACGTACTCGTATCAGGATCGGTTAGTTAAAAGTTGGATATGGAACATGAACAGCGCCATCTAAAGTATCTAGGTTGTAGTTACACCAATAAAAGAATCATTCCAGCTGTTGGGTTGCCAGGTTTGCTGCCGATACACCCAGTGACCATCCTGAACTGTGTCCAGTGGGGAATGTATCCTAGAGGAGTTTAGCTAACAGCTAACGTTAGCAAAGTTAGCTAGTGAGTTAGCTTACCGATCCAGGAGGAAAAGTCGTCGTTTCTGCGTGTGTTTGATGGCGTAGAAATGTTTTATGTGGGTCCATCTAGTGTAGGCTTCACCTAAAACTGCTCTAGTTTCTGTTAGCTAGCTAGTTAAGTTAGCTAGTGAGCTAGCTTTCCAATCCAGGAGGAAACTCTTCGTTTCTGCGTGTGTTTGATGGCGTAGAAATGTTTTATATGTGTCCATCTAGTGTAGGCTTCACCTAAAACTGCTCTAGTTTCTGTTAGGTAGCTGGTTAAGTTAGCTAGTGAGTTAGCTTACCGATCCAGAAGGAAAGTCGCCGTTTCTGTGTGTGTTTGATTGTGTAGAATGTTTTCTGTGGGTCCATCTAGTGTAGGCTTCACCTAAAACTGCTCTAGTTTCTGTTAGCTAGCTAGTTAAGTTAGCTAGTGAGTTAGCTTACCGATCCAGAAGGAAAGTCGCCGTTTCTGTGTGTGTTTGATTGTGTAGAATGTTTTCTGTGGGTCCATCTAGTGTAGGCTTCACCTAAAACTGCTCTAGTTTCTGTTAGCTAGCTAGTTAAGTTAGCTAGTGAGTTAGCTTACCGATCCAGAAGGAAAGTCGCCGTTTCTGTGTGTGTTTGATTGTGTAGAATGTTTTCTGTGGGTCCATCTAGTGTAGGCTTCACCTAAAACTGCTCTAGTTTCTGTTAGCTAGCTAGTTAAGTTAGCTAGTGAGTTAGCTTACCGATCCAGAAGGAAAGTCGCCGTTTCTGTGTGTGTTTGATTGTGTAGAATGTTTTCTGTGGGTCCATCTAGTGTAGGCTTCACCTAAAACTGCTCTAGTTTCTGTTAGCTAGCTAGTTAAGTTAGCTAGTGAGTTAGCTTACCGATCCAGAAGGAAAGTCGCCGTTTCTGTGTGTGTTTGATTGTGTAGAATGTTTTCTGTGGGTCCATCTAGTGTAGGCTTCACCTAAAACTACTCTAGTTTCTGTTCTTCTGCGGTCACTCCTCTCCTGAGACGGATAATAATATATCTGGTGCTCTGAAGCAGCTGCTGGACTTGCTGACTCCACCATTGTTCCCAGTACCAGCCCAGCTGTACCGACCATATAGTTGGATCATAGAGAGCGATATAACGTCATTGTCCTGCCTGTTTTAAATGTAGATTTTATTAAGGAAATGTACTTTAATTCTGCCACCTCTAAAAGCCTCGTGGATGTTTTATTTTTTTTAAATGTAGCTTTTTATGAACTTGTTCCATGTTCAAACTTTAACCAATGTCATGAACCGAAAATTCTTTATTTTCACATCTTATTTTTTATATCCATTTCACCATCAAGCAGAGAAAAAAATAAAACCTGTCTTCCTGTTCATTGCATTTTTCTCTGTGGTAGAAGTATCTTCAAGTCCTCAGATCCAATTATCGGTCTGGTATTGGTTTAATAAAAAGTGGTGTCGTTGCATCCCTGGTTTGGACTGCATGAACCAACGACGTTGGTTTGGGAAGGTGGCGGAGATTTTCTGCTGGAAACATCCTCCTCTGGGGGGTTGGAGGGACAGATGGGTAGATGGATTGGAGTAATTGAAAGAAACGGGTTGGGGGGGGGGGTTCAGGGTTGTTGGGTTCATGAGCATAAGCAAATTAAAGTAAAAGCAAAAGATGAACGACGGCGGGGTCCGGGTGGATGAGGATGGAGGGAGGAAGGAGAGCGGGAACGAGCGGCGGAGTCGTGACTGGAGCTCTGATTTACGGAGGCTTTCCTTTTAATGAAATTGTTTCAGTGACAGAGCCGGTAAAAGGCCCTTAATGGATTGGCTGGCCTAATGTAATGAAATTACTCCTGTTTCACTACAGAGAGAGGAAAAAAAGAATAAAACTGGAGGAAGAGGAGGAGGAGGAGGAGGAAGAGGAGGAGGAGGGGGGGGTGAAATGCAATTAATATTTACAGGATAGACGAGCAGGGTGGGCTTTACTGGCTCTCTCTCTCTCTCCCAGTGGGGGAGGAGGAGGAGGAGGAGGAGGGAGGTGATAGGCTGACGGCAGCCGGGCCACTCCAACACACCGGTCTCCTCTCTGCTGCTCTCCTTTTCCTCTCCTCCTCTCCTCGGTGCCGGACACATCTTCCCCTCCGCCTGCGCTGCATGGACTGGTTTCCCCCCCTGAGTACGTGTGTGTGTGTGTGTGTGTGTGTGTGTGTGTGTGAAGGTGTGCAGCGCCGTGCAGCACACCTTCACACACACCTTCATTCATTCAACGGGTCTCCTGTTAGTCCCTCCCCCCGGCGGAGGCTGAGCAGATAACATCTGACTCTCTCCCATCTCTCTCTCTCTCTGTGTGTGTGTGTGTGTGTGTGTGTGATGCTGCAGGCAACTGGACAGCAACCACATCAGCTGCATCGAAGATGGAGCTTTCCGAGCGCTGCGCGATCTGGAGATTCTGTAAGTAGGGAAAAACTGTTCTCCTCCTCCTCCTCATCATCTCACTCTTTTCATTCGTTGCCTTTCAAACCAGATCTTTACCGCCACTCTCTTCTTCATCCTCTCTTCTCGCCTCACTTGTTACTTCAGCGGGGAACAAAACGCAGCCCTAACCTGTGTGTGTGTGTGTGTGTGTGTGTTACAAACAACTGTCTGCGAGGAAGAGGTGCGTATCAGTCGTCCTTCACTTTTCCACTCATGCAGCCTTGCAGAGGATGAGATCAGGAGGTCGCCCAGCTGCTGCGTGTTGCTGCATGCAGCTGATCTTCTCTCAGCGTTCAGGTTTATAGGTGATGGATGGTGTGTGTGTGTGTGTGTGTGTGAGGTGCTTTCATAGCAGCTCGTTTCTCACTCTGCACAAAACGTGGCAACTGGCATCCGTTCAAGTCCAGCAGAGTCCAGAGGAGGGATCTGAAGTTTGATTTAATCCCACCTGTGGGCTGATTGAAGCGGTTAATGTGAGGGAAGTGGAGCTGGAAACACGACGCACCAATCAGGTGTCTGTTCCTCCTAGCTGCTGATCTGAGACGTTTAAACCAGAGGAAAAGTGAAGATGATCTCCAGTTACAGCGTGTCTCTCTCTGCGATGCGTTTAGGGACTGTAAACGGTGGGACTTGTTAGGCTTGATGCTTCCCATCGGCAGTCAGAACCACTCTGACCTCTGGGCGATTCCTGTCGGGGATTTTCTGTCAATTCATCTCTGATGCAAAGAATTGGACTTTATTTCAAAAATGTTTCGTTTTTCTAAACATGTTTTAGTTTTAAACGTGAGAAAAGCAGCAGCTGGTTAAGCTGTGACGGTATAATCAATAATAATTTCCACAGGTACTTTGATGAATGTGTCTTTTTATTCTGCATGGAAGCATTTCTCCTAAACTAAGCGAGGTCACGGAGGATGCCTTTGGGATGATGCGTTCAGGAACCAAAATGCTCTCACTTTGCATTCCAAACCAGTGTCTGATTTGTTGCTGAAGTTGAACCTGAGAATGAGAAGAATCGGTCAGAGTTTGTGTCCTGCAGAAACAGCATCAGGTCGTTTATTCCCCAGAACACGAAGCGGTTCTGCTCCGGTCGGTTCGCTCAGACCTGCAGAGAATCCAGTATAGCCAGAATAATCCAGTAGCGGTGCCTTCATCAGCGCTCGTTTTAACCCCGTTTTGGTTAGAGGTCAGTCTGTTGCTAAAGATGACGTTTAGCATTCGCTTTAAGGTTGTTAGACTCCTCCTTCCTACCTGTCTGAGCTGCTGCACCTTTAAGCACCCAACCCCAACCATCCAGAACGGAGGCTCTTCAGTTTTATGGTTCATTTTTAGTTCAGTCAGACAACAAAGTGATAAAAGAGTTTTTTTGTAGAATTACAATCAAAGCTGGGTAGAGTAACCAAATATTTACTAAGGGAAGAGTAGTACTACTTCAGAATATTTATACTTTATAATAACGACTGACGACTGGGATGTTTTCTTGTGTCCTTTGTTTTTTGCCTCCCTGTCTCGTATCGTATTCACACTCCTACCTGTCCTGTTTCTCTTCTTCATCGTCATTCTTTTTTGTTTTCTCGTTTTCGAGTCCATAACTTCAACAAATTAATCCCACAGTAATTATTAAAAACAGATTTTTCACACATATACATCAAGTGGAGTACTATAGCAAAGCGGTAATGCTCAGCTTGCGAAAGTAAACCTGCTGGGCTTGTACGTGGTACTCAGACACCAATTCTGCGTAGCAAACTGCCAGACAGGAAATGTAAAAAAAAAAATATTTAAAAAAAGATTCATTTTACCGAAGTAAAAGTAAAAAGTAGCCTTCCAAAAATCTACTCGAGTAGCAAAAGTAAAAACGTTTGGTAAAAAAGGCTACGTGAGTAACGATATATATCAATCGATAGGTTGCTTCATACAACAGTAAAAATAATGAAACTGAAGTTCGTTCTAACAATTTTATTAAAGCAGTCACTGAAACTCTAACCAAGTTTACAGTAAAACATACGCACAATGTTGATGAAAGAAAGAGCTGGAGCACTTAAAAAGTCTCTGAAAACGGGAACCATAAGTGATCGTCAAATTTTTACATCACTTCGACATAAAACGGTAAAACTTAGTCGTAAAACAAAAACCGGCTCTTGTTGGAACATTATTAAAGGTGGAAACGGGAAAATAATATTTGAACATCTAAATAAGCTACTAGGGCGTAACAAAGTTGATTATCTCAGCCACCCTCTCTCCTTTCAAACCACAAAAAGGATGAAATGATTTGAGCTGAAACAGAATTTTTTAATAGTTCTTACGCGAACCATCACCGTAACTTCACCGCGCTCAGACGTCACAACAAGGCAGCAGCAGAGGACGTTGTTCTGGATAAATGTTTTAGAGGCTCAGGTAAAGGTTACGTCCCGTTTTGAACCGATCCTCGACGCACTAAAACACTAAACGTAGCAATAATGAATAAAATCTAAAACTACGATCAGCTGTTTTAAGCAGGACTCCCCTCTCCCAGCGCGCTACGAATCTCGTACAGAGAGACACAGGAAACGTACCCAGGTCGCGTCGCGTTGCTAACATCTGTGGCTTTTAAAATGTCCCCTCAGTTCTTCTCCCGGTTCTCAGAAGCAAAAAATGCTTTAAAAAACACAAACGCGTTGGATAGACCTGCCAGTGTTAGCTCTCTACACTCTGATGACTAGCTAGTTAGCTTTAGCTTTAGCCAACAGCTGAACCGGAGCTGAACTGAAATTGAATAAACTTTATGGAGAAACTAAACTAAAGGTTTCAGTCGTTAATATTATAAAGTGTCATTAAATGTTTAAAAGATTAAAAATCATCAAGATAAGCCTTTAATTTTAATTACTAACATAATTTATATATATATTCTCTAATGGTTAATAAGATTGTATTTATACTCAGGTCTCTTAATTTGTTTCTGTGTTTTACAAACTTAGTTATGATCAAAAGATGTGTTTGAAAATGTAATTAATTTAATTCTTAGTAAAAATTAGTTAATTGAAGAATAACAAAATGAGTTGGGAGGCACTTAAAATATATATTTTACATTTTGTGACATCAATCAATAATTATCGATATCGATCAATGTGACTATTCCTTTAGCCCTAATGACATCAGATGGACAAAAATATGAAGATATGGGAAAAAAAATTGAGTATTTTTAAGATCAAATTAAAAAGGAAAAGCATAGTTACAAAGTAACACATTTTGAGCAGAAGAAAAACGATTCCAAGTCACTGTTTTTCAAAATAATAACACTTATAGTAGATAATGTACATTAAGGCTTGTAAGAAAATATTGATATACCGATATATATTGCAATATTTTAGATCACAATATTAGCAAAGTATAAAAAAAAATCCAAGAATTTGAATCAAACCGTTAATGATGACAGTAGTTTTTGTCATAAAATTAAAAGTCTGATCGCTAGAAGGAGGTTCTTTTTACCTTGTATGTTCCAGTGGTTCAGCAACATCTGTCAATAATATTAACAGGCTGAAGTCGTCACAATGCTAAACATGTTTTTCTACAGTTAAATTCAGTTTTAAAATCACAGTATATAGGATTACTCACAGTGTAACAATATGTCATATTGTCCCATTTGTTTCGCAATTCATATCACCAGATTCTTGCCAATACGCATCCCTATTGCGAACATATACACATATACACATATATATAATAAACAAGGTGAAAAGTCCTTCTTTTGAAAGCGTTCGCTGTAAAGTCACCAGACGTCAAAATACAACGAGCTCAACAGTTAAAAAAATGGCATTAGATAAACTCTGTTTTGTGCAGAAACAGACGGTCTCCTTTTAGTTCAGTTTTATTTCTTGCACACAATGAAAATATGTGCATTATATCCAACATAAGACAATAATGGAAATAACAGTGCTGATCAAACAAAGAAAATTCACCGCTGCTTGGAGAGGATTGGGATGAAGTATATTAATTACCACCTTTTCCTTTCTAAATATTCGTACAAAACTTTACTTCCTTTAATTTTATTCACTTTTTTACAAAACACAAACACATATATCATCATAAAATCAGAGGCTATGTTAGCAACAAAATTTCCAGCTAAACCAACTCATTTTTAGAACATTCAAAACTCATTTCTTTAAACCTTTTCCTGAATGGTTTTATATTTGGACATTCTTTGAGCTTCTTATTTAACAAGTATAGAAACAAAAACTTTTCTTCCCGCTGCGTAGCATCGGTAGGATGAAATGTTGTTTATACCCTCCTTCCCGACGAGTAAATAACTTTTGCGCATTTTGAGGTAAATCATTACGCTTTGGCCTACATGGAATTTTATCGTCTGCTTTCTCCAGTCATTAATCCCCGTGGGTAGAACATCTAGAAATTTTAGTCAACTGTGCGTGGCGCTGCCTTATGAAAATATAACACTACTCTTAAAAGTACATTTTGTAGTAAATGTAACTATATGATAAAAAAAATTTAAATGAGTGCCTAAACATCGATACTTTCTGCCAAAATCAAGACAATCTGGGATATGAACTGAATATTTCAGAGTGACTTCAGACGTCTCGAGTTTCTCTCCAGCAGCAGTTTTCTCAATTTCTGTCCAGGATTGACAGACTAATTGTCACCACTGATTCATTTTGGTGTTAAAAGCCTCCTAACATTAAGCTAAATTTGAACCTGTAAAAAAACAAATTAATTTTCATTGCTAAAAATCTTTTAGGTTCAGTTTAAACTCTATAAAGCCGTTTCTCGGGAGCCTAGCATGAGTTTTACACGTCTAGTTTGTATTATAATTAATCTTAAGGATCACCTGTCCATCTGAAAGTGACGGTTTTCCTTTATGAGGAGGATGCATAATGATCTATTCACAGAATGGCTGGTTAAATCTTCATCTTCGTCATCATGGAATATACCAAATGTCTGCAAACTTCACAACCCCAAAAAACCTTTTTTGCTCTCAGTCTAGCCATATTAAACTAATTTAGAGCCTCAATATAATTATAATTTCTAAAAAATATCTACCTAAGGAAACGTGTTCTTTTAAATGTATTTATTTTGTCTTTGGTTTTAGAATTGATTAATAAAAAAAAACCCCACATAGTTTGCAACCTCACAACAAGAAAAATACAGAAACATTTTGGTAAATCAGAATATGGGTTCTGATGCCAGCTGGTCAGAATAAAAGTAATTTTTTAAAAGAACAACCTTTAAGCAGGTTATGTACATACTTTTCATTAAGCCTTCATGTCTGTACTTTTTTTTTTTTTAATGAGTAAGCAGAAAATCCTTAAATTAATCCAGTTCAATTCTGTTTATTTATGTAGCGCTAATTCACATCAGATGTCACCTCAAGGGACTTTCCAAGAAAACTCATTGATAATAAATTATTAGAGAGAAAAGCTTTAAAACATCAATCTGTGAGAATTAATCTGTATAATGCATTACAAATTAACCTTTCAACCATTTTGAATTAATCAAAAACAAAACAAAAATCCACTATATATGTTCAAATAATCATCATTAAATAGTATATTTAAAATATTAAATGTACAAAAAAATGACTGGTCCTTCTGGTGTCTAAAGTATTCCATGAAAAAACTGAAAAACCTCTATAATCTGCATTTATTAAATCTATATGCAGAAACATGAGCTGTTTTTTCTAGGAATTTTGTCCTGGTATTGATGGATGGAAGTGAAACAGTTTGATTTATTTTTACACATCATAGCGTAGAAGTTGCTACTTCCTAATGGAAAACAAGTTGTTTTTTTTCCCGGTCAGGATAAATATGGTTGAATAAAATCATTCAATTCATCTTCCTACCTACCTAAACACGTCCTTTTAGATCAGCTCTGTGCCAAAATAAGAAACCAACATTTTTCTCTCAGAATCCTGGAAATAAATATCAGTTAAACTCCAGAGTAAGAACAGATAAACTTTGTTTTTATTCTCTTTAAATTTAGAAGTTTACTTGGAATTCCTCCATTTTTAGTTTTTGGTTTTAACTAAAACCCAAAATCAGAAACATTTGGGAGAGTATAAATAAAACGCAAAAAAACAACCAAAGAACATAGTGATTTCTAAATGTAATTTCACTTGTATTTCATTTCAGACAATATAAACAAACAATATATTTCATGGTTTTTTTTTTCTGGTCAGCTTCATTTCATTCATTAATCCTTTCCAGTTATTCAGACCTGCAAAAAGTTCCAACAAAGGTCGGGGCTGGAGCAATTTAGTGCTAGTAATCAGGTAAACTGGTGAAATAATGAGGTGATGTCAACAGGTGTTCATAATTATGATTTAGAACAGAAAAAGCATCAATGAAAAGGTCTTATCCAGGGGAACTCAGAGTCTGTGGACGTCATCCTGCATGTTTTAGTTCTTTCCCTGTTTGAGCAGAGGGGAATCAAATAATGGCCCTGGTGGCCAGTTGAGGGATTACAGCGTTCTGCTAGCCTGATGCTGCAGAGGATCCGCCGCTAGTTTCTCTAATCTGTTTTAGTTTTATATGCTTATATGTGTTTTTATACTCTTTTGTATGAGTAACATATCAACACAAAATCTATTAGAGAAATAACGTTATTTTTGTGTTTGCGTGGGACATGAAGAGGTGTTTCCAAACAGGAGGCTTTAACGACGAAAGCAGCCGTTCTACTTCCTGTTCTCCCTTAGAAGAGTCTCTGCTCGGAACGTCTGCTAGCAGGATGTGGTTGCTGGATAAAGTTCAACGCTGTTTCGCTTCACTGCGAATCTGTGCCGAACATTTTGTACAAAATCAGAAAGTCTTTTCTGTCCTCATTGTCATTGTTTGTGTGTTATTACAAAGGCGTTTTTTGAATTCCAAAAACAGCTGCAGGGAGAGAACAGGTGTCTGTGATGCAGTGATGGAAATACACGTTTACATGGACACAAGTAATCGGATTAAAAGCCCCATCGGAATAAAAATGCGTTATGTAAACATGAAATTCAGTTTACTCTGACCCGATCAAACTCATTCGGATCAAAATGTCATTCCGATTGCGAGAGGTGGTTTATTCCGATAGTTAATCCGATCCTGGTGGACGATAACTCCTATTTCTAATGTAGGTCAGATGTCTAATACATCTGATATGTCTAATACATCATCTTAATTTAATAAATGGATTTGGTTTGAAAATCGATTGTGTACATAAGAATGAAGGCTAGGGGGTGTAAAAGTTGTTCATTTCAAACGGGCGCCGCCATGTTTGTTTACAACAGAAGTCTTATTTCTTCTTCTACGGCCGTTTTCCGTGTTTTAGACAGTTCTGCGCCTGTCAAAAGGATTTATGCTGTTCAGACACGTAGCGCATGTAAACGCCTTATTTTAATCGGATGAATGTGAAGTTCTAATCCGATCTGTGTTCGTATTAAAGATACTTTGCACATGTAAACGTAGCTGCTGATGCAAGGGTGGATGGATACCCTGAATGCTCTCGGTGCCCCACTGCATGCTGTAAGACCACGGTGAAGTTATTTTTAAGTTGGATATTCGACAGATATTTGTTTCATTAAAGGAAAATTCAGGTTTTTTTTCAACCTGGACCTTATTTTTAGCATTTTTTTATGTTTTTTCACTCAGCCAGTCTGAGCCGTCCAGCAGTATTTATACATCCAGGCTTGATCGGCGTACATCCGTAGAACGGGAGCGCTCGGGGAAGTACAAATGCTGCTTGTAATCAGGTTTAATCTGCCTTAATTTTAGCCAGTTTATATTCTCCTTGGATTTAATAACGTCTCTGAAGTGCTTCTTGATCGTCTTCTGGGCTTAACAATAAAACAATAATAAAAATCTAACGAATCTGCCGCGGTAAAACACAGACTGGCAGTCCTCCCCCAGCGTATTTATATATTACATCCAAATTGGCCCAGAATAAAATTCAGAAGCACGTTCTTTAGTCAAAGTGGATTAGAAACATAGTAAAATAAGGCGTTTGGGACAGTTTTAACCTTATTACAAGCGGAATTTGTCCTGCACCAAACATTCCTGTTCTATGGATGTCTTATGATAGAGGAAAAGGATATAAATACCGCTGAACGGCTCAGACTGGCTCCAAACATCTCAGGTTGAGTGAAAAAGAACATAAAATTAGCTAAAAAATAAGGTCCAGGTTGAAAAGAAAGCAGAATTCCTCTTTAACGAGGCTCCTGGAGGCAGCGGTTTTTGTTAAGGACCATCGATAAATTTCCATACATCCTAGAAAATACTAACAAAGTAACTTTAAATATTGAAAAATTGTTGCATCACACCCGGGAAAAATAACACACCAATTTATAAAAAAGATATTCAATAATAATAATACATAGATATGTAATATTTCTTATTGAGATGTTACTGTAAATTTTTTCTTTTTCTTTAATAGTTTACATCTAAAGAACCAGATACAAGCAATTTATTTCACATTTATACACAGAATATTATATATTTATGTTTTACTGTAATATTTCAGGTTTTCCTTCAATAACTTGCAGTTCTTGTGACCAGGTGACACCAGATCAATCTGGAAATGTTCTGTTTACTGTGTAATATTACAGACAAACTTAATGAACAGATTTCATTTGTTTATTTTCACCTACATTTGTCTTTCTTAGTTTTGGACTTTAATGAAAAACGTGTGATTATGTATTCCCAACGTTTACCTTTTATATATTTCTATATTCCTGCATACAGCTTTAGTCTTATTGAGGCAGGTTTAAATACCTAACGTTCCAAGATGCTGCATATTGAGCTTTTTTAGTTGTCGTTCAGTAATAGAAATATTGAACATTATTGATATTATAGAACGTAACAGTTACTTTTAAGATGCCCAAAACTGTTGCCGATGTCAGGATCTTTAGAAATGAAGATATGCTGGATTATTTGCAGGTCAGACTGCGTTGCAGAGGGGCTTCAGTCGCAGGGAGAAACGTTCTGTCCTTTCAGCTCATTGATAATACAATTATTAAATAAAAAGTCTACATCTGTCTAAGTCAAACGTGAAGAATAACTTTTACTGCTGTTCATTATGAAAACCTTCAGTGAAGGAGATATTTTTAACCTCCTCCTGCCCTCCAGTCAAAGATGATTATTAAACTGAGTAAAAGATATCAAACCGTATAAAATGCATAACCTCCGTCATGATTTTAAAGGTTGTGACGGACAGTTTTGTACATTTCCATCTGGAGCGTCCCTATGCATGTTATTTCCCTTTAGCAGAGTCGGCTGTTTTGATTCGCCGCCCGCCCCCTGCGCCGAGCGCACAATGGGAGTGATAGGGGGCAGATAGCGGGGAATCAGCGGTGCGAGATGCACCATATTAGCAATTCATAGGACTCTCTGACAGCTGAGAGCTCGGCAGGATTTACAATTCACTGTAAATACGCACCCTTTCCCATTCACAACAGGCAGCATGACAGCACACTGTAGATCCACACAATGTGACGTTTTAATAAAGCCTGATCTGTGTGTGTGTGTGTGTGTGTGTGTGTGTGTGTGCAGGGCGTGAATGACAGTAAGCAATTCTGCCACTGGAATGATCTTCATTTTCAACATCTACAAACACACACAGACGCTGCCCCATCTGTTCGCTTCTTGGGGGCTGACTTCGTGACTGTGGTGCAAAATAGAGACGATAGAGATCACGGTTATTGGAGGTCATGTGACTGCACCATCAGGTGTGCGTGCGTGCTCGTATACGTGTGGTTGTGAGGACGCGTTTCGTCTGCAGAACCTCCGGTTGAGGACGTTTTGATCACGGTGGGTTTTAGCTGCTTCACTGATAAGAATTGTTTAGTTTAGGTCACCGATTAATGTTCCCATCACAAGTTAGGTGTCCAAAATGACCAGGACCAAAACAGGTAGTGAGTAAAAATGTTTTGCTAGTTTTTAGCTTCCAACATAGTTCATCCCCATTTAATCATCACAGTATGTCTGATTTATTGTTCATCAGAGTTTTATTTGAATCTATAAAAATGTATCAAAGTCTTTGCTGTTGGTTTTTATTTAATAAATAGAGAAATATGAGATTTTTTATTAGAATTAACTGTAGCTACAACGGCTGACAAGGGCGTCGCCACATATCCAATCCACATCAAAAGTCCCAGGAGTAAACTGCACCAAAAACAAAAAGAAGAAGAAAAATAGAAGGCCCAAGCAAATGTTTCTTCTTCATGTAATGTATGTAGCGCTTATTTGGCGTCCATAAGGAGTTGTACCCGTTAAAAGGCTTAGGCCCCGCCTTCCCCATCTATGATTTGCTAGCTTTGAATACTATTCCACCCATCATTTTAATTGAGATGCTTTTAGGAAATTTTCATCTAAGTCTTAATCTTGTGGGATGGATTTTTTAGATTTTTTCATCAAACAGAAGACAGTGAAAGTGATCAATGCTGCTTCTGATCAGGCGTGTTCATCCCCTGGTTCTCCACAGGGATTTGGTTTCTCACCTTCTCTCCTGTTCACCCTCTAAACTTACATGTCTCATAGCAGAAGGAAGGACAGATTTCTTTTCAAAGTAGACAAAACGCTTTTGAACCTTGTTTAATCAAGCTTTCATTCAATCCGTTTTATTCCTCTGCTTAGTAGCTTCTGAGGGGAATTTGTCTTTTCAAAACAGAAACCATCTGAACCAAATAGCGAAGCTGATAAGAGAACAGCAGTTGAACAATGATGCACTGTTTTTAAAACAAACACACATAGGCACTCTGGATCCGTTTAAAAAAAAATTCCCTCCACCCGCTACAACGTGATTTCCAGCTTCTGCTGTCAGGACGACGATGCAGAATGTCAAAATGTAGAACAAATCGCTTTAGAAACAGTTTTATCCCTATGGCTATAAGCCTACTAAATGACAATAAGTCGTAGTTTCCGTGTTTTTATGAGTTATGTGGACATTTTTGTACGTGTCATCATTTACGGCTCATCTACTGCAAAATGGATGTACGTTTGGGTACGTATAAAGTCTTCTCATTCTGAGCCTGTTTGATTTATTACTAATCTTAACATTTTAGAACTATTATCTAACCCTTACCAGGTTAATTTTCTGACCTAAACCTCTCTTTACTACTTTCCTAACATTATTATTTTAAGGACCGGTGCATAAACATGATGTGATTCATCTACTTAGCAGTTAGATTCATAAAACGTTTAACATTACGACATACTGAATAGCTGTGTTTAATTAACCTGTGCTTGAGACTTCTGGTATGTATTGGATATATGGCGACGCCCTTGTCTGCAGTTGTAACTGCAGTGATTTATTCATATAGGGGTGTGCAAAGGGGGGGGGGAGTATTTGTATTTGATTAAATTCGAATTAGGCGTAAAAAAATTATGTTAGACTTCTAATTTTGTCACTATCCATTTGAATAATTATGGATACGCAATATTGGTGGATTTTTTTTCATAAATCCGGCAACGAACATGTAACGGGAACGTCATTGAAAGGAGACCAAAATAAAGGCCACTGTGGCCACGAAACCTTAAAAATAACAGTATGGGAAATGTACACTGCAAAGACTTATGGGTAATGTGTTTGTGTTTATTGTAGAAGTTCTCCGTGCTCCTTAGTTAGCCTTTGAGTTATGTTGTTGTCAGTGTTTGATGATTATTGTCCGCGCACCATCATAGAGACGATGGTGCATGGGAGTCCGGTGTAGACGAACTTTTCTTTCCTGTGACTTTATTTCCTTGAAATTTTTCTAGCTCTCGAATACAAATATTTAATGAAGTATTCGTTTGATATAAATGTTCGTAAAATACACGTTATTTGTGCCTTTCTGAAAAGCGTATTCGGGTTCGGCTCCACCGCTAGTGTGTCATTTATGGTGTAAACATCCTCGATGATAATCTGTACTAATGCGGGAGCGCTCGCTAAGCGATGACGATGTTCTGAAGATCATCTGGAAATCATTATCTATGGAGAGAAAATAGACTCATAATATCTGTGTGTGCGTAAGACCTGATTTGTAACTTGTGTCAGCCGGTTTGTGTGTAACTTTGGGTACTTGTACGTGTAAAACCTGATTTGTCAACCGTAAAATACATTTTGTGCATAACTTTGGGTGCTTGCAAGTGTTTGGTAAAATTGGCACACAAAAATAAAAAGATTAGGAACATAAAAATCTATTTCCACGCGCACAATTTCAAATTACACTAACTTAAAACTAACTGCAGCTCCTACGCTACAAATCATTAAGTACAAAACCACATTTATTCACAGATCAGAGTTATGACTGCACGAAGGGTTTTGAGACTAATTTCACATCTGGAGATTTGTGTAAACGTGATGCGTTTAAATGCTGGTAGAATGCTGGGTGATCTTACTATTCTTTGCCGAAGTAAAACAAAAATATCAGGACCTTTTAGTTCTAATACATACAATGACACTTTTTAAAATGATAAAATTGTTTAAATATAGATGTATGGGCAGAACTTTGTGAAATAAAAAAAAACATTTTAATAAGTTTGACTGCTATTTATATTATTTAAACGTAATATTTCTTTTCAACTTTTTAACTAAATATTATTAAAAAAATGAATCTGAATTTGCTTAATTTGAAATCCAATCTATTAATCTGGAAATTGTAGTCACGAAATTGAAACAGAGCTTTCTATCTTGGAAACTGTGCACAAATGGGTGGTTTATTGGATTTCCCATTTAGCCATGAATGCACCACAGGTGTTGATGTAGGCAGCCTCGAAAAGCACCCGAACAACTGACAGTGTGTGTGTTCATAGGACAGTAAATTTGATGTTGTGCTCGGTTACGTTTGTGTTTAGTCCTGAGTGTATTTGGATGACTTAGACGTTTTTTCACCGCTTCTTTTTTAATGTTTTTACTGTTTCTTATTGTTTAAAGGGAAAGTGATAATAATAGTCAGATGACCCAGCATTCTACCAGCATTTAAACGCATCACGCTTACACAACTCTCCAGATGTGAAATTAGTCTCAAAACCCTTCATGCAGTCATAACTCTGATCTGTGCGTAAATGTGGTTTTGTACTTAATGATTTGTAGCGTAGGAGCTGCAGTTAGTTTTAAGTTAGTGTAATTTGAAACTGTGCGTGTGTAGATGGATTTTATACTCATATTTTTTTTATTTATGTGTGCCAATTTTACCAAACACTTGCAAGCACCCGAAGTTATGCACAAAATGTATTTTACGTACGACAAATCAGGTTTTACACGTACAAGTACCCAAAGTTACACAAAAACGAGCTGACACAAGTTACGAATCAGGTCTTACGCACAAATAGATATTATGTGTCTATTATTCAACGATAATATCAGAGCGTCACGTATTGTTAAAGTCATGCAGTCCTAGTTTCTTCATAACTGTTTGACTGCGTCTCAGCTTCTGTTTCTAAGCAAGGCAAGGCGATTTTATTTTGAAGGCAATTCAAGGTGCTTTACATGATTAGAAAAATGTGAAAAATTTAAACAAAGAATCACTAAAAGAAAGTTTATGTAATTAAAAGAAAAGAAAACATTTAGTGATCAGAGCATAAGAGAACATTTAGGTAAAATTATGAAAATTAAAACATTTAACGGTAATTAAAAATAATCTGTTACTCATAACCAATTCTAAATAGATACGTTTTATTTTTTTATTTGAAATGGTTCAAATAAAGCCTAAAGGAATAAAACCTGCCTTGGTTTACATCCGATATACAGTTAGGGTCAACATATGACAGACTTCACTGTGTAAGTTTACACCCAGTCTGCAGTCAGATGGGTGGACAATGTGTGTGTGTGTGTGTGTGCCACTGCAGCCCAGTGTGTGTGCCGCTAATGAATCTCTACTTTAATGAATCTTGTCATTTTTAATTAGCCAGTGTTTCTTGGTGGGCCCGGCCTTATCTGAGCTTACTGTGTTTTGCAGGAGCTGCTCTGATGATTGGAGGCTGAATATTGGGGCGTCTGGCTCATTATGAAAATGCTAAATGGATTTGAGTTTGTTAGTTTCATTAATCTGCTTGTAATTGTTCTCTGGGAATAAATGAGTGATAAGTGAATGGATTTTGGTGTTTGGAATTAGACAGCATGTTGAAACTGTCGAACAATTAAATGGGTTTGATTCTTGTTACTACATTTTCATCTCTCAACAAAAAAGTTTCTTTTAGATGCAACCTGATATTATGTAGTTAAAAATCCGTTCTTTAAACTAAAAATAAGATTCATGTAAACCCGTTGATGTGAAGCTTTCACATTTATTTCCTCTCTTTTTTTCTTTCTTCCTTGCTGGATGAAAGCGGTGGTTTGGTTTGGTAAAAGCAGGGCACTGTGGGCCATGATTTATTTAGACCCCAAAAAGGACAGAGGATTCTTCCCTTTGTCTATCACCAGAGAGAAATCAACGAAGAGCTATCTGAGAGAGGGCTATTTCCAGATTTGAGAAGGGTTTAAAGGGAAAAGAACGGAAGGAAGAAAAGGAAGGCGTGTGATATTGGTGTTGTAAATTCTGCCCGCTTCTGGACATTATTTATTTATCTGCTGTTGGGCCTGAGGAGAGGCAGATGGGGCACCAGGAGACACAGAGGAGGAGAGGCAGCTTAAAGGGAGAGGCTAGCAGATAAGGTAGCAGAACATGGCATAAAAAGGATATAGATATGGATAAAAAACAGGGGGGGGGAGGCATCAGAGTACAAGACAAGGTGTGGAGATGCAGCAATTGGAATCATCAAACTAAGAACAAGACGAAAAGATGCTGGGAACTGAAGAGTTAAACACATCCGACGTTTAAAGGAAACGCTGGAGAAACCCGATGAAAGCAGCGGCGAACTAGACTGAGAGGATCAGAGCGAGCCGAGCACAGAGGCATTAATTATTGATGGAACAAATGTCTGACTGACTGACTCAATTTGGACCCTTTGTTGTTTCCAGACCACCAAGGCTGTCAGACAGACTCAGAGCCGCATTCCTCAAACCGAAACTTCACGTCCGCAAACCGAAAATCAAACCTTGTTCTGTTGGGCTCGGACGTTTTAGTTCTTCGAGGTTTGGAATGATATTTTTGATTGGTGGAAAAACAACAGAAAATGCATTCGATTATTTTGTGGTTCCAGGTCATGAGTTTCAGGCAGAACCTACAGGAAGTCTGTTGCTTTGAACGCTGGCAGTAAAGCAGCTTGCAGCTGGTCATGCATGGTGCTCAGACCTCTGCAACATGGCTGCTGGTACGACCTCACACTGGGAGTATCATGAGGGAATACTACTATTATTATTATTATTATTATTTATTTAGTTCTCTGATAACAAAAGAAAACAGCTGTAACCGTAAAAATGATAAAAATTACAACCTAAAACGGGAACAGGAACAATCCTGTTCTACACACATGGTAACCAGATTTGTCATACATAATATTTTACACACTCTATCATATCCATTCGGTATCTGATGTGATACCTTAGATATGTTTCAAATGTAACTAAAGAAGTACATTCCTTCAGATTGTCATTTTTATCATTCTAGACTTTCACACTAAGAAAAGAAACACACCTTTATGTCGCGTTACTTCTTGCTTCAGTACATTAAAAAATAATTCGACCTAATGTAATCTAAAATTCTAACTTTTATTTATTTTTATTAGTATTATTTCAATATTTTTATGTTGCTTTGTTGTATTTTTAATGACTACACACTACTCTGCTTTTTGTCACTCTGTCCTGAATGAACATATTATTTGTAACTCTTCAAATTGTTTTTTTATACCTTTCCGGTTCTGAATCTTAATTAATCTTTGTATTTCGGATTATTGGGGACATTTAAAAAAAAAAAAAATTTTCTTTATTTAACAGAACATTGTTGGATGACAGTGCTACAGCATGCAAGCCAATGTTATTAATACAGCACACTTTCAACGCTTTCAAGGTGATTTACACGATTCACATTTAGTAATTGAAGCATAAAAGAAAATGTATGTAAAAGTATGAAAATTAAAAACAGATAAGACACAAGATCAATTCGGGAAAACATTCAGCGACTGATTAAAAGCAATAACAGTAATTAAGAAGAATAAAATCAAAATCATATCAGTTCCTCATAAGCGAGTCTAAATAGGTAAGTTTTGATTTTAGATTTAAAAGAGTTCAGTGTCTCTGCAGCTTTGCTTCTCCTGGTAGTTTGTTCCAGATATGAGGAGCATAGAAACTAAAAGCTGCTTCTTCATGTTTGGTTCTGGTTCTGATCAGTAAACTAGAGATGGATGACCTGATTGATCTGGAAGGTTTGTACCATGATAGCACATCCCTAATGTACTCTGATGCTAAACCATTCAGTGATTTATAAACTAATAAAAGCACTGTTGAAATATTAAATACATGAAAAATGTAGGGTGAATACATGTGAAGTCTGTGGTTGAGTCCGTCAGAGTCTCTGCGGCATTTTGTGGGTGTTGGCTGCATAAAATTTTTAAACGTTTCAAGCGGCAACAACGCAGAGTTTCAGCTAGAGGAACTTTTGACTCAGTGCGCCAACCAATCGGAGCGCCTCACCGTAGTGACGCCCGCCCCCGCTCTTTGAAAGCGTGCGGTGTGAACGCACCGTGACAGGACCGACCGGATGAGGGAGACTTCCTGCTGCTCCTGCTGCTTTTTGTTCGGTTAAAGGAGAAGTTTTTTATTTTATTTTATTTTTTTTGACCTGGACCTTATTTTTAGTATCCATTATGTTCATTTACTCACCCAGACCAGTGTGGAGCCACTAGGAGTTTATATCCATTGGTGATCAGCGTACATCCATATAATGGGAGTTAATGGGGCAGCCAAAGGTCAGCTTCTAAATAATTAATTATCTGCCACTAAACTCCTTAATTTCACCAATGTTTGGTTATCAATCACTAGCTCTACTCCGTCTGGAGTTCAGAGCTTCTTGGAGATGCTGTGTTGTCTTCAGGGTATTTTAAGGCTTTTACTCCTACTTACACCAACCGGCGATTACAATGACATCACTGCTGTGCTCCATCCCAGCTGTAGTCTGAGCAGGATTTACACTCTGCATTTTAGACCTCCGATCCCAAATCTGATGTTTTGACCTCAAAACTGATCCAATTTCGAGTCTCTTTGCTTTCAGTATTGGAATTTATAAAATTGAAACATTTTTTTAGGAAGTAACTCAATTTATCTAATTTCACCAATAAGGATTACCGTTATTGTTGTAAATTCCATGAAATCTAAATCTTAACTTTAGTATTTTAAAGAAAGACAGGCAGACTGTTTGCTGGTGTGCTCAATGCTGCCCCCTACTGTCATGGGATCACATACACTCTATATATTTGAGTAAATACCAGAGTTAGAAAGCCCACATTGTTCCAAGTTTATAAGTTGCTGTTTTATTATTGGTGTTTTACCTTTAAAATGAAATATCCTATGCTCCTGAACTGATCATAGATTTTTTTCCGATGTTATTTGAATGCACCTTTCTATTTATTTCTGTTTATTGTTGCATGTAAATGCTAGAAGGTATTTTTTATGCCTTTTATTATATAGTTGAAAGTACAGTTAAGCATATTTGTTGAAGTTTACCAATATTAAAACTGTTTTTAATCTGCTTTGCTGTTTTGTGCTAAATTATGACTCCTCTTTTGCATTACTATCGAGATTTGAAATATTGCGCAATAATGGAGTGATTCGTCAGCTAATTTAGCCAATCTCCGATCACTGAAAAATATATAAATATAGGCCCGATCCGATCTCGAGATCGGGACATCCCTGCTTCCTGCTGCAGACATAAACACAGTTCGCGTTTTCGTGTTTCTAAAATGACTAAGTTATAGTTAGGAAGAGAAGCTTCCTTCATTAAGGATATTTCATTATTTGCATATAACCATGTTTCAGATAAAAACAGAGCCTGTAGATTACGATTAATAATAAAGTCATTGATTAGGAAAATTTTCCTTGATAAGGATCGGATATTGAGTAATGCCAGTTTAAGAGATTCATTGGTAGTTTTTAAATTATTCTGAAAAGTGATATTTATGAGATTTGACTTGATGCGGGGAGATTTGCATATGTAAGTTCTTCTGCTTATAATTTAGTGGCAGATAATGAATTAAGCTTAGTTTATGCTTCTGCGTTTTGACAGAGACGGATTGACGCAAGCTATTATCCGTCAACGCAAGGGCTCTCCGTCACCTACGCAAGGACGCACTGAGTAGAGGCCCAATTTTTTACTATCTGTCTCCGTCAACGGAGAGCGTATGCATCTGATTGGTCAGTTTCAGCAACAGCCAGAGATCGCTTCACCAGAACGGGGCTCTATAGTCGCTGTAATCAGTAGTTAATGCAGCGTTTGGCCACTATATGCTTTATATTTAAAGAATAACTTATCTAATCTGTTCCTTTGACGATTTTGAACACAAGGAGGTGTAGGAAAACAACAAAAACGGCTGCTGTGTTTTGTTTCCATGTGTTTCTAGACTATTCTATAATCCACAGTTCTAGTAAAAAGCTTTACAGCTTAATCAGAACTTACTTTCTGTCGTTCATCGCAACTTGAGGAAGAAATGCGTTCACAAGCGTAGAAAAAAAACAGAAGCAGCGCTGTGATAGTAGGCAGAGACGCCATGAAAACTTAGCGCCCCCTGCTGTCCTGGTCGAGCCACGCTGAAAAAAACAATAGAGAACGGAGTGGAAGAGCAGAAAACGTCTCTGTCAATATGTCTGCATCTGAGTGCAAATTTGCGGTCGGAGAACAATAAACTGGGCTTTATTTAGAGGCTGACCTTTAGCTGCCCCATTAACTTCCATTATATGGATATACACTGATCACCAATGGATCTAAACTTCTCCTGGAGGACTCCTAGTGGCTCCAGACTTTTCTTGTCAGTAAATCAACGTAATTAATGCCAGAAATAAGGTCCAGATTGGGGGGGGGGGGGAAACTGTACTTCTCCTTTAAGACCCTGCAGGGGGTTCTGCTCACAGACTCTATCCACGAGGTTGAACCAATCAGAGCTGACACCGCTTGATGTCCCAATCAATAACGTTATCTATTTTAAAGCACTTAGCATGAAGCTAACAGCTGATTGTGGATTCTGCTGCGTCGTGGCGAGTGTGTGTGCGTGTCCCCGAGTGAGTTAATCCAGTTAGTGTGTGTGTGTGTGTTCCAGGCCACATCAGAATAAATGATGGCTCCCTGTGTGATGATGAATGGTAATTTAGATTTAACATAACTGGACTAACGAGCGCACTAATGACTCCAAAGCTAGCCTGGACAGCTCTCACTCGACGGACTCACGGCTTGCATCCCAATGAGCTGGGGAACAGACCACCCATACACACACACACACACAGAATTACATGCAGAACTGTCTTAATACACAATTATTAATTCCCTAATCGCTGTGGCAGGGAGGGTGAGTATGAGCGTGTGCAGACGTGTGGCTGGTGTGGTGAGAGCTTCATGAGTGCAGCGCCGCGCTGATGTCAGGCTAATATGAAGCTGATTAATTAATAATTACACATCGGCTGGTTTTAAAGCAGCCGAATTAGATGCATTTTTTGTTCACCGATCTCTCGACTCCCTGCTGACAGAAAGATTAATGAGAATAAATGAGAAGAAGGAGATCGTCTTCAGGTATAAATACCATTAATCACCCTAATTAATCCGTGGAAGATCTATATCAGAGTCAGAAAGAGGCGGAATATAAATGTAGAGATATGGGAGGAGATATAGATATATATTCCTTGGACCAGGTGGAACATTCTGATGTTTAACTGAAAATTCACAGCCGTTTATCATTAACTTTTCATGCTCCAGTAATAAGCTGCTCAGCAGTCGGAGCTCCGTCGTCTTCTACTCTTAAATATGGGATGTGACTTTATTCTAGAAGCTTTAAATCAGACTGCATGAATTCCTGAAAGCAGCTGAAATGGTTGATATTCTCCCTGCATGTCAGCCTTGATCCTCAACCTCGGCTTCCTCTCATCACTAATGGAGGCTGTAAAGTTTTCTTTATGCTATAATAGACTTTTAAGAAAATTATTTCTGTTTCCAAAATTTATCGTCTGTACCTGGATAAGTTCTCCCTGCAGTGTACACAATCGCTCTCGTTTAAAACACACAAACTGGTTCTGAGTTGAACCCTGAGACGTGTCCAGTTACTGAACATAATATTTTTCGGTACCAAACGAATCCAGTTTTTTTCTACCTCAACACCTGCAGAACGTTTATGTGCAGAACTCAGAGCGTGGTGCAGCGTTTCCACACGGGAAACTTTAAAAAGTAACACCAGAACAAACCAGTGAGGACTCCCCGCTATCACTAAACTCTGCTATCTGGGAACATGAATGGTTTCGCTGCAGCTGCAGTAGAAAGAGAAAGACGGACCGAACCAGAACTTTGTCAGTGAACGCATCATTCAGCAGCAGTAAGGTCCATAACATGCTCTGCTCTGAACTGAATGGAAACATCACTGATACTGGAGAAAAACCAGCTGACATCACCATGGCTACCAGTAGCTTCCAGTCAGACCGGATGCTGCTAGTTGGAGGAATCCACGTTGATGAGAAGGGATTTTACCCAACAGCTGCCTATGCTGCATTCAAGTACAGCTGGGAGACTAGGCTAAGCATGTTTTAAGCATGTTTATTGGTAAATATTGACAAAAGTATTATTTACACATCTCTAAACATTAACACTGACTGTTCTTTTGTTTTCTACACTGGCTAGGTCTGCTTGTACTATTTTTGATTTTTGAAATTGTGAGGAAGCAATGAGAAAAAAAGTTTTAAGCTAATAATAGCAAGAAAAAAATAAATCACATTCAAATTTATATGAATTTTTCTTGATTAAAGGAGAGCAGAAACATACCAAAACGTAACGTTCAGCTGCCCATGCTGCATTCAAGTACAGCTGGGAGACTTGGCATTTAAGCATATTTTATTTAGTAAATATGAGGAAAGTGATAAGTTTCACACGATTTAAACATTTCTATACATTGAAACTGACTGTTTTCTACAGTTTTTTCTACTCTGGCTAGGTCTGCCTCTACTATTTTTTATCTTTTTAAATAAATTCTTCCAATCAAATCTCAGAATTTCAGAAATTGTGAGGAAGAATTGAGAAAAAAAGTTTTAAGCTAATAATAGCAAGAAAAAAATAAATCACATTCAAATTTATGTACATTTTTCTTGATTAAAGGAGACCAGAAACATACCAAAACGTAACGTTCAGCTGCCCATGCTGCATTCAAGTACAGCTGGGAGACTTGGCATTTAAACATATTATATTTAGTAAATATGAGGAAAGTGATACGTTTCACACGATTTAAACATTTCTATACATTGAAACTGACTGTTTTCTACAGGTTTTTCTACTCTGGCTAGGTCTGCTTGTACTATTTTTTATCTTTTTAAATAAATTCTTCCAATCAAATCTCAGAATTTCAGAAATTGTGAGGAAGCAATGAGGAAAAACGTTTTTATGCTAATAATAGCAAGAAAAAAATAAATCACATTCAAATTTGTATGCATTTTTCTTGATTAAAGGAGACCAGAAACATACCAAACCATAACTTTGCTGAGTTTTTCTAACCCTTTCCGGGGTTCCCTCCTCAATTTAATAAAACATGACAATGTCTGCTTGTACTGTTCATTTAAATAAATCCAATCAATTCCCCAGTCAGTTCTATACTTGGAACTTGAAGTTATAGAAAGTACTAAAATCTAATTAATTTCAGGAATTGAAATGAAGAAATTCAGGGCCGAAAAGCTTTTTTTGTGTGAAAAATATTAGAAATGTTTATATTTGTATGTATTGTTCTTCATTAAAATGTACTGAACTGTGATTTTTGTGACGTGTTACACGCCTTGAACAAATTGACAAGTGTTTAAGTTGCTTAAGGTTTTCTTATCCATCACAGGATTTGTAATCTCTCCATGGATCTCATTTAGAAAATTTGGTATCGAATCGTCACTAAAACTGTGTTTGAGCTCAGCCCAAAAAAATTAGGTTTCATATCTATCAAACTGAGTATGCAGAGCTACACGGTATTTCCTTAAATCCCATTCTCCATAGAAATGTGATCAGTTGCTTTTGGATCATCACACATACTTTCTACTATAAATTTCTTTCTATTTTCCATGGTATTAAACCCCGCCGGTTTAATCTGAACTCATATGGAAGTAGGGATGGGTTCAGATATCCTGTGCCATTATAGCACTGGTTCTGACATAAACGGTAGTAGCCAGACCGAAAAGCAGCGCACACTTCGATGCTTCATTCGGTTCTCCCCTTCCCCTTTTGACACAGTCAAAATGCACATCATTAGTTATCATTTAAATTGAGGTATGTCATATGTGGGATTCAGGGCGTAAGACAAAACGGACCAGAAAATAACTTTTATCATGCCATCGACTTTCATACTTTCTTTGTTCCGCCAGAGGTCCCATGGGCCGACAGGAAGAGGAGGAGACTTAGGCTCCCCATAGTTAAAATCTCTACCTTTGGCTATATTTATATAATTTCTACTTTATACCATTTTTATTGCCCCATAGTCGTGCTGGGTATAAAAAGCACATAAGTAAAAAGCATTGAGAAAGGAGATGGGAAGAGAAAATAAGACGAGAGATCAGGAAATGCTGCTCCTCTTTCAGCAGCCAGCGCTTTCGCCCATCGTGGTTATCTATTCCGCTCATAATTAATCCTACAGATTTTCATATATTGTCATAACGAGAACAATGCAAAACATTATCCATCAGACTCAGATTTTTAGCTCGTTGACTTTGATTCTTATTTTTTTTTAAAACAATCTGAAATAGACGTGTCTAAGCAAAGATCGGGCTGCTGTGTGTGTTTGCGCTCCTGAAGCTCTCTTCTCCATGTTAGAGGTGCGGTCTGCGTGCTCGGAGAGGTCACAGCAGCTTCTTGCTCTCCAGGGCTTTCGGTTTGGCCGGCCCTTTTGGCTCGGCGGAAACATCCCACCCTGGCGCCGAGCTGAAAGAGAGCGATGGAGCCGTGTGTGTGGAGGACAGAAATAGATGTGCTGGAAAAGGTGGAAAGTCTGGTTGAAGTCTGGGAATTTATGGCGTTTTGTCCTTATTATGACTCTGATAGCAGCGCAGATTATTGGTGCTTTGAAAGGAAGTGTAAGTGGTTTTGTTTGTTTTGAGCTGAATTGTAGTCATTAACTTCGTATTTGGCTTCATAAGTGGGACGCAGGTTGTGCTGAAAGGAAAAAGAGGCTAACCCAAAGACAACCATCCTGGGGGGTTTATTGTCTCTGCAGTCAGAAAAATGGATTTAAAATTATTATGTTTTTTTGTGGGGAAGGCAAAGAAACGTGAAAGACTCCAGAGAAGCTGGGATGGAGCAAAAAGTAAATGTTTCTCCATGTTTTCCAGAAACCTTTAAACAAATTGATTTGCATCTCATCAAAATATTTCAGTTTTCATCGCCGGTTCAAATCCCAGCTGTGTCTTGCTGTGTCTGTTTTCTCTGGGAACTCTCACATCCCCGTCCTGTCTCAAACTTCCATTTAAACGTGTATAACAAATAAAGTTAGAAGTTATTCAATCTAAAGCGCTGGCAGAAGTTTATTGTCAATATTTTGTTCAAATTATCTTAAAATGCTGCCAGTGCTACCAAGGAAAATTATTTTAACGCACTAAAAAAGATCAATTGTTACGTCTGGCTATTTATTTTCTAAAAATGGATCAAAGCGGTTTTAGAGTGAAGTGGTGACCTAAAACACACTGTGGGTCTAAAGTCGGAGTTATTACCAGTATCCACACCGAATGTGACGACAAAAACACCAGCAAGAAATGAACATTCTGTGCATATTTTTCAAACTGCAGGTCAAAAGTGCCCAAAGGTTTGCACCAATGTTGCTGGAAACGGATGGGAGTTTATTAATAACATTTAGTTTGACTGATCTTAAAATGCAGCATAAATATGTCGTATATGGAGGGAAGTTGTCGGAACATCAGCAGCGCTTCATGATGATTGGTGGATGGAAAAGTACTTTCTGTTTAACAAGAAGTTTCACTATGAAGCCTAGAAAATAAGAAGCAGGTACCATCAAAATTATTCCCTCCGAACGCGTTTACACCTGGAATTAATACCCAGATTCCCGCCCATGACTTTCCATGTTTCAGGACCTCTCCTGCTGCTGCTTCTGGGTACATTTATGTGTTAGCTATGTGTCAGCTCCCAGAGCCATGCACTGTTAACTGCCTCCCACAGGGAGGAGTGGAGGTGCTGTAGAGGAGAGAAAGGAGTCGATGAAGAGAGGAAATCTTCATCATGTGTCCTGGTTTAAAGCCCAATCTCCTCTTCAGCACATTTCTGTCCAAATATTCTTCTCTTGGTTCTTGCTGACCCGTTGGATGCTTCTTCAAACTTTAGAAAGCTGTGATTTGGAGGTTAGCATCAGGAAGGTGTCGGGTTCTGGGTCGGTTCTGGGTCAGTTCCGGGTCAGAGGGACTGCAGATCTGCTTCTGCCTTCCTAAACGCTCATTTATCACATATTAGGCGTAAAAACATCTCTAAACAGCTGAATGATGGGGGTTTTCCCCCTAAAACCCATTTTTTTAGTTTTGATTGTAAACAGCTGAGCTTTCCCAGGCTGGTTTCCAACGGCAACACTCTCTAAATGTCAATTTTCACAGAGATGAGTGGAGCAAATCGCCCAACTTTGGCTGTTCAAACACTTGAGCATATATTAAACCGGATCCTTCACACACACACACACACTCGAGAGCGCTCCCACATTTCTTGGCACCAAACAAAGCAGAGTGAAGATTTGAGGCAAAGCTGCCGAGAAGCAGGCATTAAACCCCGTGGGAAAGTTTATACATTAGACGATTTAACTGCTGAAAGCTTTAAGTTTCCACCTGAAGAGCGTCTGGCTTGGTCAGCATGTAGCCGTCTGCATATAGCCGCCTGCGTGTAGCCGTCTGCGTGTAACCGTCTGCGTTTAGCCGTCTGCGTGTACCGTCTGCGTTAAGCCATCTGCGTGTAGCCGTCTGCGTTAAGCCGTCTGTGTTTAGTTTTCTGTGTGTACCGTCTCCGTATCGGGCTCTGCATTTAGCCGTCTGCATCTAGCTGTCTGCGTTTAGCCGTCTGCGTGTAGCCGTCTCCGTTTAGCCGTCTGATATTAGCCGTCTGCGTTTAACTGTGTATGTTCAGCCACCTGCGTGTACCGTCTGCGTGTAGCAGCCTGCGTTTAGCCATCTGCATGTAGCCGACTGCATGTAGCCGTCTGCATTTAACCATCTGCGTGAAGCTGTCTGCGTTTAGCCGTCTGCGTGTAGCCGTCTGCATTTAGCCATCTGCGTGAAGCTGTCTATGTGTAGCCGTCTGCATGTAGCTGTCTGCGTGTAGCCGTCTGCGTTTAGCTATCTGCATGTAGCCGTCTGCATGTAGCCGTCTGCGTTTAGCTGTCTGCGTTTAGCCACCTGCGTGTAGCTGTCTGCGTTAAGCCGTCTGCGTGTAACCGTCTGCGTGTAGCCGTCTGCATGTAGCTGTATGCGTGTAGCCGTCTGCGTTTAGCTATCTGCATGTAGCCGTCTGCATGTAGCCGTCTGCGTTTAGCTGTCTGCGTTTAGCCACCTGCGTGTAGCTGTCTGCGTTAAGCTGTCTGCGTTAAGCTGTCTGCGTGTAGCCGTCTGCGTTTCGCCGTCTGCATGTAGCTGTCTGCGTTTAGCCATCTATGTGTATCCGTCTGCGTTTAGCCGTCTGCGTTTAGTTGTCTGTGTGTACCGTCTGCGTATAGGCATCTGCGTTTAGCCACCTTCGTGTAGCCATCTGCATGTTGCCGTCTGCGTGTAACCGTCTGCGTTTCGCTGTCTGCATGTAGCCATCTGCGTTTAGCCGTCTATGTGTAGCCGTCTGCGTTTAGGCGTCTGCGTTTAGCCACCTTCGTGTAGCCATCTGCGTGTTGCCCTCTGCATGTAGCCGTCTGCGTGTAGCCGTCTGCGTGTACCGTCTGCGTGTACCGTCTGCGTCAAGCTATCTTCATGTAGCTGTCTGCGTTTAGCCGTCTGCATTTAGCCGTCTGCATGTAGCCGTCTGCGTGTAGCCATCTGCATTTAGCCGTCTGCGTGTAGCCGTCTGCGTGTAGCCGTCTGCATTTAGCCGTCTGCGTTTAGCTGTCTGCGTTTAGCCGTCTGCATTTAGCCGTCTGCGTGTAGCCGTCTGCGTGTAGCCGTCTGCATTTAGCCGTCTGCATGTAGCCGTCTGCGTTTAGCTGTCTGCGTTTAGCCGTCTGCGTTTCGCCGTCTGCATGTAGCCCTCTGCGTTTAGCCGTCTATGTGTAGCCGTCTGCGTTTAGGCGTCTGCGTTTAGCCACCTTCGTGTAGCCATCTGCGTGTTGCCATCTGCGTGTAGCCGTCTGCATGTAGCCGTCTGCGTGTACCGTCTGCGTGGACCGTCTGCATTAAGCTATCTGCATATAGGCGTCTGCGTTTAGTTGTCTGTGTGTACCGTCTGCGTATAGGCGTCTGTGTTTAGCCGTCTGCATTTAGCCGTCTGCGTTCAGCCGTCTGCATGTAGCCGTCTGCGTTTAGCCGTCTGCGTTTAGCCGTCTGATATTAGCCGTCTGCGTTTAGCTGTGTATGTTCAGCCACCTGCGTGTAGCAGCCTGCGTTTAGCCATCTGCATGTAGCTGTCTGCATGTAGCCGTCTGCGTGTAGCCGTCTGCGTTTAGCTGTCTGCGTTTAGCCGTCTGCATTTAGCCGTTTGCGTGTAGCCGTCTGCGTTTAGCCGTCTGCATTTAGCCGTCTGCGTGTAGCCGTCTGCGTTTCGCCGTCTGCATTTAGCCGTCTGCGTTTAGCCGTCTGCGTTTAGTTGTCTGTGTGTACCGTCTGCGTATAGGCGTCTGCGTTTAGCCACCTTCGTGTTGCCGTCTGCGTGTAGCCATCTGCATGTAGCCATCTGCGTTAAGCCATCTGCGTGTAGCCGTCTGCGTGTACCGTCTGCGTGTACCGTCTGCGTTAAGCTATCTGCATATAGGCGTCTGCGTTTAGCCGTCTGCGTTTAGCCGTCTGCATGTAGCCATCTGCGTATTGCCGTCTGCGTATAGCCGTCTGCGTGTAAACGTCTGCGTATAGCCGTCTGCGTTTCGCCGTCTGCGTGTAGCCGTCTGCATGTAGCTGTCTGCGTGTAGCCGTCTGCGTTTAGCTATCTGCATGTAGCCGTCTGCGTTTAGCTGTCTGCGTTTAGCCACCTGCGTGTAGCTGTCTGCGTTAAGCCGTCTGCGTGTAACCGTCTGCGTGTAGCCGTCTGCATGTAGCTGTCTGCGTGTAGCCATCTGCGTTTAGCTATCTGCATGTAGCCATCTGCATGTAGCCGTCTGCGTTTAGCTGTCTGCGTTTAGCCACCTGCGTGTAGCTGTCTGCGTTAAGCCGTCTGCGTGTAGCCGTCTGCGTGTAGCCGTCTGCATGTAGCTGTCTGCGTTTAGCCGTCTGCTTTTAGCTATCTGCATGTAGCCGTCTGCGTATAGGCGTCTGCGTTTAGCCACCTTCGTGTAGCCATCTGCGTGTTGCCGTTTGCGTGTAACCGTTTGCGTTTCGCTGTCTGCATGTAGCCATCTGCGTTTAGCCGTCTATGTGTAGCCGTCTGTATTTAGGCGTCTGCGTTTAGCCACCTTCGTGTAGCCATCTGCGTGTTGCCCTCTGCATGTAGCCGTCTGCATGTAGCCGTCTGTGTGTAGCCGTCTGCGTGTACCATCTGCGTGTACCGTCTGCGTTAAGCTATCTGCATATAGGCGTCTGCGTTTAGCCGTCTGCATGTAGCTGTCTGCGTTTAGCCGTCTGCATTTAGCCGTCTGCGTGTAGCCGTCTGCGTGTAGCCGTCTGCATTTAGCCGTCTGCGTTTAGCTGTCTGCGTTTAGCCGTCTGCATTTAGCCGTCTGCGTGTAGCCGTCTGCATTTAGCCGTCTGCATGTAGCTGTCTGCGTTTAGCCGTCTGCGTTTCTCCGTCTGCATGTAGCCCTCTGCGTTTAGCCGTCTATGTGTAGCCGTCTGCATGTAGCCGTCTGCGTGTACCGTCTGCGTGTACCGTCTGCATTAAGCCATCTGCATATAGGCGTCTGCATTTAGCCGTCTGCGTGTAACCGTCTGCGTGTAGCCGTCTGCATGTAGCTGTCTGCGTTTAGCCATCTATGTGTAGCCATCTGCGTTTAGCCGTCTATATGTAGCTGTCTGCGTTTAGGCGTCTGCGTTTAGCCACCTTCGTGTAGCCATCTGCGTGTTGCCCTCTGCGTGTAGCCTTCTGCATGTAGCCGTCTGCGTGTAGCCGTCTGCGTGTACCGTCTGCGTGTACCGTCTGCGTGTACTGTCTGCATTAAGCTATCTGCATATAGGCGTCTGCGTTTAGCCGTCTGCATGTAGCTGTCTGCGTTTAGCGGTCTGCATTTAGCCGTCTGCGTGTAGCCGTCTGCATTTAGCCGTCTGCGTGTAGCCGTCTGCATTTAGCCGTCTGCATTTAGCCGTCTGCGTTTAGCTGTCTGCGTTTAGCCGTCTGCGTTTAGCCGTCTGCATTTAGCCGTCTGCGTGTAGTCGTCTGCGTGTAGCCGTCTGCATTTAGCCGTCTGCATTTAGCCGTCTGCGTTTAGCTGTCTGCGTTTAGCCGTCTGCATTTAGCCGTCTGCATGTAGCCGTCTGGGTTTAGCTGTCTGCGTTTAGCCGTCTGCGTTTCGCCGTCTGCATGTAGCCCTCTGCGTTTAGCCGTCTATGTGTAGCCTTCTGCGTTTAGGAGTCTGCGTTTAGCCACCTTCGTGTAGCCATCTGCGTGTTGCCGTCTGCGTGTAGCCGTCTGCATGTAGCCGTCTGCGTGTACCGTCTGCGTGTACCGTCTGCATTAAGCTATCTGCATATAGGCGTCTGCGTTTAGCCGTCTGCGTGTAGCCGTCTGCGTGTAACCGTCTGCGTGTAGCCGTCTGCATGTAGCTGTCTGCGTTTAGCCATCTATGTGTAGCCGTCTGCGTTTAGCCGTCTGCGTTTAGTTGTCTGTGTGTACCGTCTGCGTTTAGCCGTCTGCGTTTAGCCGTCTGCGTTTAGTTGTCTGTGTGTACCGTCTGCGTATAGGCGTCTGCGTTTAGCCATCTATGTGTAGCCGTCTGTGTTTAGCCGTCTGATATTAGCCGTCTGCGTTTAGTTGTGTATGTTCAGCCGTCTGCGTGTAGGCATGTAGGCATCTGCGTGAAGCTGTCAGCGTGTAGCCATCTGCGTGAAACCGTCTGCGTTTAGCCATCTGTGTGTACCGTCTGGGTTTAGCCGTCTGCGTGTTGCCGTCTGCGTGTAGCCGTCTGCCTTTAATCGTCTGCGTTTAGCCGTCTGCGTGTAGTCGTCTGCGCCAAGCCATCTGTGTGTACCCATCTGCATTTAGCCATCTGCCTTTAGCCATCTACATGTACCCGTCTGCGTGTATCCGTCTGCGTGTACCCGTCTGCGTGTAGCCGTCTGCATGTAGCCGTTTATATGCAGCCATCTGCATGCACTGTGCAGTTTTTAGGGCTCTGTGATGCCAACTCAGTGTGAAAGCCTGTAGTATTGAGAGAAAATAGACTCACCACATGTGTGTTTGGGTAACACTCGATTTGTAACATTTGTCTGCCTTTTTGTACTCACAAAAAGTATTTTACAATTTACAAATCATGTTTTACACCTTATTGTATCCAAACATGATTTGTAAATTGTAAAGTACTTTTTGTGAGTAACTTTGTGTGTTCATGTTTATGCAACGCCCAAGAAATTACAATTACAAAATCCATTTGCACACGCACGATTTCAAATTATAACATTTTAAAACTACACCATAAATAGTAATTCAGGGCACCTTCAGTCTTAACTTAAATATATATTGTTGTGACACATCAAATCAAGGCTCACAGTTTATCTCAATGCATGCTTTGAATGAGAATCAGCCTTCATTCTGGCTTCAACCTTTTCTCCCAAAACTCCATTTAACCCAGAATCAACATTGTTCTCCCAGCAATGGTGCAGAAAGTTTGAATTTTCATGTTGGGAAACGAGAATCTTATGGACAACGTTAATAAGACCTCAGATTCGTTGGAGCATTGATAACAGCCCAGAATAGCAGCTCCCGTCGATCAGTTTCGCACTGGGCCCAAACAATCACTAAGCATCCCACTACGCTTTGCTCAGTGCCTCTATCCAGGATTTAAAGAGACCTGAAGAACAAAGAGGAAGAAATGAATAACCGGAGGAGGTGTTTAACACCGGTGAACGTTTGGTGTCGTTATCGACCTTTTCCAGCGATCCTCAGACGTTAACTCATGCTCTTCACTAATGGTTGGGCACATAAAGTCAATGCGGGCTGTAATCACACTCATAAAGCTCTAATGTTGTGTTTTTGTTTGGTAGCAGCTTAGATAATTCAGACATTCTGCTCGTGTATTGATTTGTGTCCGCTCAGGTTGATTGAGCATAATAGAGACTAACAGCGAATAAAATTTATAGCTCTACAGACTGAGACTCCTCCTCAGAACCAGACAACCGGATCAGAACCTGAGCTGTCTGGGATAGAAGCTCCTCTGGCTGCAGATCTTCTGGTTTTGACTCCTGCTCAATCAGACTGGGATCGACACATGTTGCATCTATTAGTAAGAGGATCTAAAAAGAGTGTCAGCCATCTTGTTCCTACAAGGTGTCTTCTCACTTTATATCATATTCTTGTACATCCTTTTCTCTCATACTGCAACTTTTTTCCTGTAAAGTGCCCTGAGATGACATCTGTTGGGAATTGGCACTGCATAAATAAACTGAATTGAATTGAATGTGCTTTGGGCGAGAACCTTCTCCACTACTCTCCATATCCACGGCTATCTTACTTGTACAGAACACTTTCAACAAGGTAATTGAAGTTTCTTTGCATGAATCTGTGGTATAGAAACCAAACATATGATAAAAGCGTGGAAAGTAAGAACAGCAATTAGGGATGAAGGCCTTCTTGTGGTCCCTTAGATGTTATCCATCCCTCACTGTTAGTTAGTGTCATTGTGGCTCCTGTGATTTTAGCTTATCTACTGGCTGTGTTCCTACCACCTTCAAGGCTGCTATTATTCAGCCGCTCTTGAAGAAACCTAACCTTGATCCCCTGGTGTTGTCAAATTATAGGCCAATCTCCAAGCTTCCTTTTCTTTCTAAAGTCTTGGAAAATGCAGTGTATAGACAATTACAGGACTACCTGGACCATCGAAACATCTTAGAGAAATTTCAATCAGGTTTTAAACAATACCATAGCACAGAAACGGCTCCCTTAAGAGTGGTCAATGCTGGGCATTATGCTGTATTACAGTGGATCACGAAATTTTATTGTCACGCCTGGAACAGACCATTGGTATCCAGGGCTCAGTTTTAAAATGGTGTTAAATGTGGTGTTCCACAGGGTTCCATTGTGGGACCATTTTTGTTTTCTTTGTATGTGCTCCGCCTTGGTGAAATTTTTCGGAAACACTCCATCTCGTACCACTTTTTTGCTGATGACATACAGATCTACGTGCCTTTGAGCTCCAGAGGAATCATCCTTTGACAAACTGTTATTGAGCCTTAGGGACACTAACGTATGGCTGCAAAAAAAATCCGCTAAACCTAAACGAAAACAAGACAGTCAGTTGTTTTTGGAGATCCCAGCTTGCTGCATGATGTGAGGAGTGAGTTTGGGCCAGTGGAATCTGTTAGAGTCTCATATTCAAGAAATCTGGGTTTTATCCTTGATGGCTTTTTTAAATTTGAGAAACAAATTAGTACTGTTATTCAAAATGTGTTTTTTTCATTTGAAATTGCTTAGCAAGGTTAAACCCTATTTGCCAAAGAAAGAGCTCCAGAGAGTTATTCATTTGCTCATCATGTGTAGATTAGATTGCTGCAGCTCTCTCTGTTATGGTCTTGACAAATCTTCCATCCATCGCCTACAGGTTGCACAGAATGCAGCTGCTCGTCTGTTGTCAGGGAGGAAACGCAGAGAGCATATTCCTCCGGTCCTGTCGGCCCTCCACTGGCTCCCTGTAGAATACAGGATAAAATGTAACATTTTATTATTATGTTTTAAAGCCTTACATGGTGTGGCTCCATTCTTATTGTTCATGCTGCCTCGATGGCCTTGAGATGCTCATCTAATCATCTCACTTTGGGCAATCTTTGTATTGTATTGCTATATAAATAAACTTGACATTGACATTTAGGGATACAACATGAAAAGAATAAAAATACGACATTACAGAAAGCAAACAAGCAGCAACTAATCGTAAAAGTGCTAAAAGTAAAATTGTTGACACCAAAAAAGAACCTAATGCAGGGGTGTCAAAACTTTTCGTTTCATGGGCAAATATAGTCAAGTCAAAAAGACTTGAGAGCCAAAAAAAAACAAAACTTAAGAATAAACTAAATATGGAATGCTTTAATCAATTAAAGAAGTCAGATTTGTTGTTGGAAAGGCATGTGTAAATTATTTTAGATGCAATCCTTAAAAGGGTTTTACATTTTCTTTAGGTCTCAATTAGAACAAAAAAAAGGACAAAAAATGAACCAATAAAATCAGGATTTAGGTGTTTCTCTGAAAGCAATTGTCGTAAATATACGAGTTTCTTGAATTCATTTAAAGCAAATTTTGGGTGCAGCAAAGTCTGCTTTTGAGTAAAAAAACAAAGGACAAATGTGGTCCTTGCAGGAGATGGCAAACAGCCTAAATATTTCATGAGAAATAATTATTGAACATCTAATCAAGTCCAAAAAATCTTGATTCCAGCTAAAAAGTATACATATAATCGGTCCAGGAACCGCGTTCTGGACACCCCTGACCTAATGGTAAGGTGATGAATGACTGATTCCAAGCAAGGTCTTTTGAGGATGTTTTAGCTGTAGCAGCCTGTAGAGTTGAGTTAATTTGTGGTACTAAGGTCATCGCAGAGTCAAGCTTGACTCATAACACGAGATTTGAGATTGAAGGGGAAGCAGAGAAATCAGCAGTAAAAAGGAAAATAGTTTTAGGTTCAACAAGAGAACGGCATCTGGTTTATCTTCATTTAGAAGTAGGAAATTGGTAGCAAACCAATGTTTAAAATGAAAAACTGCATGGACAGATGAGAAGGATTTAGAGGCAGATAAATTTGATACTCATCGGCGTAGATATGATAATTCATGCTATGTGTTACAAATATTCTACTCTGGGTGAGGATTTGGATTGAGAAAAGTAATGTAGAGGGAATAGAGTCAAATTTCTTTTTTTAAACTGTTTTTTTACTTCCACCTCAGAAGCACTTTGTGTTGCTCATAAAGTCCAGTAAAACGTGCTGAAATCTGTCAGGAATGGGACAAAATGTGGAGGAGGTGGAGGCGTGTGAATACTTTGACATGAACTCTGCTTCCTTGCTGCTCCGGTAAACCCGACCTGATGGTCCAGCTGGTCTGATCCCAACACAAAACGGCCCATTCAGCGTTTCTCAGTTTAATTTGAGTAAAGGCTGCAGTGACCTCTGCAGCGACGGAGCGATGCACGATCACCGACACGTGTGTGTGTGTGTGTGCATACATGTTCCCGAGGCTATGCGCTCGTTTTGTCTGAGTCAGCACCAACATGTTTGCTGCTTTCTGAAGCTTAGTGCCTGCTTGCAATGCGGCGAACTCCCTGTTGCAGTAAAACAGCCTCTGCAGTCAGTGATGGAGGAGCCTCTTTAGAGGCGAGCCACCACATAGATGCTATCTCAGCTGTGTGTGTGTGTGTGGGTGGTGAGACACAGCGATGCTATCACAGGCGTCGTTTTCTGCAGCCCTCACCCAGAGGTCAAAGCCTCTCTCGTCCATCTTCTCCACCTTGTTGAAAAAAAAGCGGAACATCTTCTGCTGCCGGATTCTGGGAATAAAAAAAATCTACTTCACATCATCTGGATTTTCCCTTTCAGCTCTGAGTATTTACAGGATTACATGCAGAAATGCTGAGTCTGGACCAATATAGACCAGATGCTGAAAGTGTTTAAACTATTTTATGAATCAAAACTGATTAAAGTATGTGTGTATATGATAAAATATGATACAGCGCAAATAATAAAAAAAGCAAAAAAACGACTTCTTCCGCTAAATATACAAAAACTTTATAGACTCAGAAGGTAAAATAATGTGAAACAATCATGTGTACGAGCCACGCAAAAATGTGTGCGTTTGTGAAACAGCAAAGAGGAAAACATAACACAAAATGTGAAAATATGCTAAATAAAATGCAATAAAATAACTATATCAACGAATATGGAAAACTTCTTAAAAAATAAAATATGATAACTTATTAAGGGCTGACAGGAAAAATAATCATATACTCTGGTTTGGTGATTTAGATTTTTGATAACATGTATATATATATATATATTTATGTTAAATCTTGGAAAAGGAAGGATTTAATGTTGAGCGATGAGGAAGTAAAAACGTTGAGCTTCTTTTCCCCTTCTGGACATTACGGACGCTCTATATTTGATCAGTTTTATATCTGATCTTAACACGTTTAATCGGTAATAAATCAAATATTTAGCATTTTACATTTCATCCTGCTACAAGCAAAAGCTGACAGAGTTCATGATGGTTCTATGCAGAGGTGAAAGTTGTACTTTAATAAGAGCTAATTTGTCATATTTGTACTCAGGTAAAAGTAAAGAGTAGCTGTCCAAGGAAGTAATCAAGTAAGAGTTAAAAAGTATTTGGTAAAAAGGCTCGTTGAGTACAGAGTAACATCTAAGCTAATATTTTTATTATGACATCACCAAACAGACAAAAACATAAAGTTATGGGCAAATTCTGGTATTATAGACTAAAATAAAAAGATGGATGGAAAGACTTTTTTAATATAATAATATTTCATGTTAATATACATCTTAGTCGACGCGAAATGTTGCACGTTAGCGAGCTGGTCAGCATTAAAACAATTCTATAGATAGTAGGGATGCACGGATACCGATACTGGTATCGGATATCGGCCCCGATACTGCCTAATGTACTGGTATCGGTATCAGTTAAAGTTAACCGATTCCATGAACCGATACTCAAAACAGGAAAAATATGCAACAAAGTCACCAAAAAAGATAAATTTTCCACTTGAAATTTTATTTTTGTGGTAATTTAATATTTTACATCTGTTATTTTGTCTCGGTTATGTTTAATTTTTAAAGTCTGGTGCCTTTAGTCTCTTCCAGAAAGGCACCAGAAGTTATACAGTTTATTAATTCAACAATATGTGGCATGGTACACAACGAGGGCCCAGGCGGGATTCGATCCCACGACTTCCAGGTAAAGGTCAGGTGCGCTAACCAGACAGCCAAAGTGGCCAAGCAGCCAGGGCACATGATCTATCGGACAGGACCTCCACACTGTCACAAATAGTATCGGATCGGTGTTGGGTATGGACAGATACACAAAATCCAGCCATTGGTATCGGAATCGGGACTGAAAAAGTCGGATCGGTGCATCCCTACAAAATAGTTTTATAAAATACCAATATAAACTAAACCAGTATCACACCGCTGCCCTATATTGTGATACATATTGCATCACCAGATTCTTGCCGATACTCACGTCATTAAGTTCATGCAAATCTTTTAACTGATTTTAATGTTTGTATGTTTATATGGAAATAACTTTTCTTGTAAAGTGCCTTGAGAGGACATCCGTGTTGAATTGGTAGTATATAAATAAACTGACTTGAAATACGTATTAATATACAGTACAGACCAAAAGTTTGGACCCACCTTCTCATTCAGCGCGTTTTCTTCATTTTCATGACTACATTGTAGATTCTCACTGAAGGCATCAAAACTATGAATGAACACATATGGAATTATGTAATACTTTAATAAAAAAGTGTGTAACAACCTGGCCTCCAAAGTCAGCGGACCTGAACCCAATGGAGATGATTTTAAGGTGAGCAGAACCTCAGAGTGAAGGCAAAAGGTCCAACAAGTACTAAGCATCTCTGGGAACTCCTTCAGGACTGTTGGAAAACCATTTCTGGTGACTAGAAGCTGAAGAGAATGCAAAGCAGTAATCAGAGCAAAGGGTGGGCTACTTAGAGGAATCTAAAATATAACATGTATTCAGTTATTGTTTAAGTTATTCAGTTATTGATGACCTTAATTGAGAATCTACAATGTAGTCATGAAAATAAATAAAACGGATTGAATGAGAAGGTGTGTCCAAACTTTTTTGTCCGTATAGTATATAGTTAATTAGGCCAATTAAAGGTAAAGTTCCTGTTTGGATGCTGAGATCCAGAAACAAACTAAACCTGCATCTGGTTTTCCAAAGCGGTTAAACTAAGCAGGAGGAGGCGTCCAGAGGGTGGAGGGCAGATTGTTCCCCATGTTTACGTTGGCCGAAGCCGCTCCTGCTCGCCGCTTCACTGGGGCAGAGCGATGCGGCGGGGGTCCGAAGAGCCGGAGGGGCGGGATAACTGACAGCAAAATTGCAGACGGAAATTATTGTTATTCCACCATTAAATTATATATAGTGGTTGGGATCACCTCTGACAGGGCCGACCGTGGCGGCGCTGCCGATGTGTGAAACCGGATCCGTCCACCAAGGCCGCTGAGGCCGCGCTGGCGGGGAGGAGGACGGAGACGGGAATTAAAGAGAAAGAAAAGGAAGATCAACAGACGGAGCAAAAACAGGCTATTTCAGAGTGCGTGTGAGGAAAAGCACGGCTAAACCCCCCCAGTAATGGACGCTTCTGACGACCACACGGGGTGTCAAACAAACCGCTTATTTAGTCTCAGATACTCCGGAGGCTCCATCCCGATCTGGGTCCGTTCCTCAGGGAGAAACCGTCCCTGTCTGTGTCAGAAAGCATCAGAAACACGCCGTCAGCTGTGAGAAATGAACCAAAAAGCAAGAAAAAAAGAGCGCTCAGACTTCATTCTTCTCTGAAGCCACACGGTTTCAGATGATATGTAAAGTAAACCAGCTCTGTTTTCTGTCCGCTATAATTAATGATCCGTGAAAGTTGGGCAAAAACAGAAAGAGGATCTGAGCCGGCCGCCGTTGCTGTTGTTGGCTTCCAGCGACAGAAACTCGTTTCTAAATGAGGTTTCATGTTTCCAGTGTTTTCATTAGCCTGCTGGAACAAGAAGAACAAAAATATAGAGACATAAACATGATTTTAAAGCATTTAGACCGTAATAAAAGGGTTTTATTGTTTATGTATTATGTTTTCTTCTCATTTTTGTGCTAAATTGGACATTTGACTTTTTATTAAGGAAAAACTTTAAAAGAAAATCAGAAATGCTTGGATAAACAAACTATTTATAGCTTTTATATCTTCATATTTTTGTACTATAAGACTTTGAGCTAGATTGAATGAATAGACTAACCTTATTTTGAATCTATGCTCTAATTAAATCAGTTAATTCTGTATTTCTGCATGTTTATGTAGCAGGAGAGGCGTTAGCGTGCTAGCATGTAGCAGCTTGTATCAGTCTATCAGTATCGCCCCAGAGGGAATTATCGTCTCCACGTCTTTGCATGAAAACTACAGGAAATCAATAAGGGTAGTGTTTCTCCAGCGCGCACAGGGTTTTTCCCTGTCTGTCTGTGTGTGTGTGTGTGTGCAGTAATGACAGACGATTGTGTTGTTCATTCCTGTCTGGGTCGATACGACGAATGAGACTTTGCAGATCGTGACCCGGCCGGCGGTCGCCGACAGCGGGAAACGGTTTCCTGGGAGGGAAGCAGATGAAATCCGTTCATGTTTGTGTTTTTGGTTCATGGAACGGAGCAGCTTTTACACCTCGCTCTCTAACGTCTCTGTGTTTTAAAACTTGGAATCCTGCAGAACAAAACTTCAACTTTCTGGCTCCCTGCAGCAGAAAGGGAAGAATTTTTGAGGACGGATTAGAAAAGGAGGAGATGAATCACAGTGTACACTTCTATTTTGTCAAGGCGTTGAAAAGTAAGAAGAGCACCCTCCGGAAACCGGACCCTCCAGTACACCAGCAACATAAAAATGTATTTCAAATATTCAGCTGGTTGGTTTTTACTCTGACAACCAGAACGTTCTGGGTTCGATGATCCAGGTTCATCCCACCATCTTGTGGTTGTTAAAACCGGCACAAACCGCACAGCGTTGCATGAAGAGGCTGCAGCTGATTTACTAACATGACACAGAGAGCATCGCGCCTGTTAAACCCACAGAAAGACGCACACATTTTATGGTTTTCTCCATGCTGAATAAGCAATATGGACATTTCTGTCAGAAGAAGGCAGATAAGTGGGCGTTCCATTTTGATTTATCAAACATCCAAATGTTGGAGCTGGATATTCTAGCATCTAATTTACCACCTCTGAAAGGCACGTCTTAACTTTGCCCCGCCACATTCAACATAAGTTTATTCATTCACACACAATATAACCAAATGGTTAAAAAACAAAACCTGACAGTTATTTAAATGTTTAGCTGTTTTTCCCCAAAATACGGATCATAACTCACTGCGCTCTGCTGAAGATGTGCTGAGCTATGATCATCATTAGTCTCCACCAGAGTGGTTATAATCTTCTCGGGTTCCAATTAATAAATGGTAGCAATCATGTACAATAATACAATCACAACTGGCTTCATATGACATTTTAAAAACAAAATTCACTTATTTTAAATTTAAAATTTTCGAGATGACATTTTTTTCTGCCGCAGGTTGACATTTACTAGAGGCCATGATAAAGTGTGGTACATTAGTATAATATCGACATCTTAACGACCTTTTTCTGGACATGCTGCAGGTTTAAGCAGTCTGATGCTGGAATGCGCCTCCTGCATGGAGCAGATTACCCATAAGTCCCGCGCAACGCCATCTCTACGATGGAGCGAAGACAATAACCACCAAAACACGGACAACATAACTCAAACGATGACTATGGCGCACGGCTACATTTGGAACACAAACTATAACGTCCAACTGAGAACTCCTACAATGAGCACAAACACATTACCCATAAGTCTTTGCGGCACAAACAACCGCCAATCTAACACAATCCTAATCAGTCCCAAAGCCCTCAATCAGAAAGCGTATTTACAGTAAAACACGTTCCTGTACGCGTTCCATAGCGCAAGTATGAAATCCATGTCTTGTTCATTTTTCATGGAAGTTAAATGCATGTAACACTTTCTACATACATGCTTACTCTGTTTTGTAAAAGTTTAGAGATGTCTCCATGCCTATGGGGTCAGAATGATATCAGCTGGGAATGAAACTGAAAATATTGCGTGTTCATAATATTCATGGTCAGGATTTTTAAGCGCAGTTCATTCATTCACACTCAATACAACCAATGTGAGTTTAAATAGCACTGACCCATATCAATATTGAACTGGAACAGATTAAATAGAAACCATTCTTGAAAGTTTAATCGATACCCAGCTCTGTGCTTCTTAGCTGGAAGTTTTACAAAAGGAAAAATGTTAAAACTCCAAAGTGGGTCCTGGACAAAACTCAGACCCAGATGAAGGTTCTGGTATGATGGAGGTCAAAGGAAAGACAGCGAACTTAAGTCTCGAGGCAATATAGCGAAAGCTATATTTCATTTGGATTTACTTTAACCAGGAATGCAACAACACGACCTCCGTCGTTCTTGGTGTGTGGTGCCAACAGTGCTGTGATCCAAAGTAAAGCGTAGGCTTAGTTGGTGCTGCTGCGCTTGGTGAAAAAAAATCTATCTTAGCTCAGAAAAGGTTTTAGAACTAGCCAAGTCAAACATCAGTTCTTTCAGCCGGGGAATTTCTGTCCGTCTGCTCCAACTTATGGTGTCCCTCAAAGATGCATCATTATGCTTCTGTTATTTACATCTAATGTGCTTTCTTTGGGTCAAATCTCGCTCGAGAATGATATTTTGCAGATGATATACAGATTTTTATGTTTGAGTCTTGATGATCTCAAACTGGTCAAATAAGCGCTGGATGGCTGAAAGATTTCTGCAGAGAAGTTAGATGAACTCTCTTCCAAATTAGGCGTAAATATTTTAGCTTTTTTTTCCATCTTGTAGCATCTAGCAGCTGTTTTATCCCAGGAATGGTTTCTTCATATTCAGATCTGTCTGTCCTCTTTATTTCCTGATAGTTTCGGCTTGAATGTCTAAAAATAAAAGGACAAAAATTCACTGATGCCATTTTTGGCTTGTTTATTGCTCTTGCTTTGGTTCCGCCTCCGTGACCCCTCGACCAATAAGATGAGCACTTTTCACCGATTTTATGTCTTCTTAAACATTTCTGCCTCTGTTGTCTTGGTTAAGTTTTATAAACTGGGTTATGAAATGTAATAATATTCACCAGTCTGTCTCTTCTGTCCTGCAGCACCCTCAACAACAACAACATCAGCCTCATCCCGCTGTCCAGCTTCAACCACATGCCCAAACTACGGACTCTGTGAGTCTAACACACACTGCTGCACGCCAATCAAAAGTCTCTGACTTCTCACACACAACATAAAAATCTTGAATATTAAATCAATATTTGCTTTTTGATGCAAACTTTCAAAATGCTTTTTGAACCAGAAATGAAAGGACCGGCAAATGCAATTATTATCATGCTGTTATACTGACGAAAATAATCCTGTTTATGGGTCAGATTTTAATTGTGATGTCATCGACTCAAAGACGCATGGTGGTGCTGGTGGAGATTCAGGGGATAATTATCACTCGGTGTTTTGATTGGTGTGAAATCTCTGCAGCTGTTTGAGAACGAGCTTGATCTGTTCTCCGTACGGTCACATGATCACAGACACCGTCGACCACAGCAGCAGGGAACGCGCGTCGAGACGCAAAAACAGCCTTCTGTTTTCTCAGCACTGGGAAAATAAATTTTTTTTCTCCATTTTCTGTTTTTGTGCGATTTCCGATCTATTTAGGCCATAAAGAACACTTTTTTTTTAAACATTGTTTTATTTCTTTATTTTACAGCATGTCCACTGTGGTGGACAACAGGAGGCTTCATGTCTAAATAAAACAAGAATACATTCATTTAATTAAAAAATAAACATTTTTCATGATCTTTTTCTTTCCTACAAAGGACGAGTCCCTTCTTTAGATTCTCCTGCATCTTCTTACTCTCTTTCTTCACCATCCTCCCCATTCTAATAATTTTCTTCTCCATCGTTTTTTACGTCTGGAACATCCAAATCATAACCTATCTCGACCATCTTGTATAGAATCTTTTCTGGTTCGTGTATTTGAATTAGTTTCATTCACTAAAACCATGCTGGTGTCCACCACAATACAGGTTCATAAAAGCACTGTTATTTCAAAAGATAAATCATTACACTTTTTTAGAAGTCAATATATTTTTATATATATATATAATAGACCCTGTGCATGTCAGCAAATTTTGTTGAGAAGGTGGATGAAGCCTGCAGCAAACCTTATTTTTCAGGATACCTTGGGAGTTTAGCGAGAATTTCAGTGGAAGATGTCCATCTCATTGTCAATACCTTTTCATCTGCTCCACAAAGTAAACGCGAAAAAGGCTTCAAACTTGGAAACATAAAATTTGGTCCTGCTGGGGGAGGTAAACAAGGATGCGTGTGTGCGTATATATTTTTATTAATTGTGTGGACCAGGGATATAATAGTTTTAAGATTTTCATTAGTTTTGGTTTTTATTTAGTTTTGACTTAATATTTCAAATTATATTTTAGTTTTAGTAAGTTTTTACCATTTGTTAGGTAGTTTAGTTTTAGGTTTTTGAAAAGGGCCTAGTTTCAGTTTAGTTTTTATTGGTTTCAGTTTTACTCTTTTAGTTTGTGCAAGACAAAAAATGAAAAAATGTATAACAAAATCTCAGAAAATTAATCTTCTTTTTATATGTATTGATATGGGCCAGATTAACAACCATACAAATCAGCCAAGTATAAAAGATAAATGGAAGAGTAACATTCCAAGTTCTGTAAACACAAAAACAACACCTCTACATTAAAAAGTTCCAATAATTAATGCAGGATGTACAGTTCTATAAAAAACACTGAGTGGCGACACAATAGAACAAAAATCAAGCTACCAGGAGTATTATGCTGCTTTTGATCATTCTGCTAAGCATTGACGCTAGGCAGACCACAGCAACAAAGACGACTTTACTGACATGATAGGATAATGCAGAACAACCAGTAAAAACCACCAACAACCAATAAAAACCACCAACAACCAATAAAAACCACCAACAACCAGTAAAAAACCACCAACAACCAGTAAAAATCTCAAACAACCAGTAAAAAAACCGCCAACAACCAATAAAAACCACCAACAACCAATAAAAACCACCAACAACCAGTAAAAAACCACCAACAACCAGTAAAAATCTCCAACAACCAGTAAAAACCACCAACAACCAGTAAAAATCTCCAACAACCAGTAAAAATCTCCAACAACCAGTAAAAATCTCCAACAGCCAGTAAAAACCACCAACAACCAATAAAAACCACCAACAACCAATAAAAACCACCAACAACCAGTAAAAAACCGGCAACAACCAATAAAAACCACCAACAACCAATAAAAACCACCAACAACCAGTAAAAACCACCAACAACCAGTAAAAATCTCCAACAACCAGTAAAAATCTCCAACAACCAGTAAAAATCTCCAACAACCAGTAAAAACCACCAACAACCAATAAAAACCACCAACAACCAATAAAAACCACCAACAACCAGTAAAAACCACCAACAACCAGTAAAAATCTCCAACAACCAGTAAAAATCTCCAACAATCAGTGAAAACCACCAACAACCAATCAAAATCTCCAACAACCAATAAAAACCACTAACAACCAATAAAAACCATCAATAATCAGTAAAAACCACCAACAACCAGTAAAAACAACCAATAAAAACCACCAACAACCAGTAAAAACCACCAACAGCCAGTAAAAACCACCAACAACCAGTAAAAACCACCAACAACCGGTAAAAGCCGCCAACAACCAGTAAAAATCTCCAACAACCAGTAAAAACCACCAACAGCCAGTAAAAACCACCAACAGCCAGTAAAAACCACCAGCAGCCAGTAAAAACCACCAGCAGCCAGTAAAAACCACCAACAACCAGTAAAAATCTCCAACAACCAGTAAAAATCTCCAACAACCAGTAAAAACCACCAACAACCAGTAAAAACCACCAACAACCAGTAAAAATCTCCAACAACCAGTAAAAACCACCAACAGCCAGTAAAAACTACCAACAACCAATAAAAACCACCAACAACCAATAAAAACCACCAACAACCAGTAAAAAACCACCAACAACCAGTAAAAAACCACCAACAACCAGTAAAAATCTCAAACAACCAGTAAAAAACCGGCAACAACCAATAAAAACCACCAACAACCAGTAAAAACCACCAACAACCAGTAAAAACCACCAACAACCAGTAAAAATCTCCAACAACCAGTAAAAACCACCAACAACCAGTAAAAACCTCCAACAACCAGTAAAAATCTCCAACAACCAGTAAAAATCACCAACAGCCAGTAAAAACCACCAACAACCAGTAAAAACCACCAACAACCAGTAAAAACCACCAACAACCAGTAAAAAAAACAGTAAACAAAACAGTAAAACCAAAAACTCAACAACCAGTAAAAACCACCAACACCAGTAAAAACCACCAACAACCAGTAAAAACCACCAACAACCATTAAAAACCACAACAACCAGTAAAAACCACCAACAACCAGTAAAAATCTCCAACAACCAGTAAAAACCACCAACAACCAGTAAAAACCACCAACAACCAGTAAAAATCTCCAACAACCAGTAAAAACCACCAACAGCCAGTAAAAACTACCAACAACCAGTAAAAACCACCAACAACCAGTAAAAATCTCCAACAACCAGTAAAAATCTCCAACAACCAGTAAAAACCACCAACAACCAGTAAAAACCACCAACAACCAGTAAAAATCTCCAACAACCAGTAAAAACCACCAACAGCCAGTAAAAACTACCAACAACCAGTAAAAACCACCAACAACCAGTAAAAATCTCCAACAACCAGTAAAAATCTCCAACAACCAGTAAAAACCACCAACAACCAGTAAAAACCACCAACAACCAGTAAAAATCTCCAACAACCAGTAAAAACCACCAACAGCCAGTAAAAACTACCAACAACCAATAAAAACAACCAATAAAAAAATCACCAACAACAAATAAAAACCACCGACAACCAACAAAAACCACCAACAACCAGTAAAAAACCGCCAACAACCAGTGAAAATCTCCAACAACCAATAAAAACCACCAACAACCAATAAAAACCACCAATAAATATCACCAACAACCAATAAAAACAACCAATAAAAATCACCAACAACAAATAAAAACCACCGACAACCAACAAAAACCACCAACAACCAATAAAAACCACCAACAACCGGTAAAAGCCGCCAACAACCAGTAAAAATCTCCAACAACCAGTAAAAACCACCAAAAACCAGTAAAAATCTCCAAAAACCAGTAAAAACCACCAACAGCCAGTAAAAAACCCCAACAGCCAGTAAAAACCACCAACAACCAGTTATAAACCACCAACAAGCAGTTAAAAACCACCAACAACCAATAAAAACCACCAACAACCAGTAAAAACAACCAATAAAAACCACCAACAATCAGTAAAAACCACCAACAACCAATAAAAACCACCAGCAACCAGTAAAAAAACCACCAACAACCAGTAAAAATCTCCAACAACCAATAAAAAACCCCAACAGCCAGTAAAAACCACCAACAACCAGTTAAAAACCACCAACAAGCAGTTAAAAACCACCAACAACCGATAAAAACCACCAACAACCAATAAAAACCACCAACAATCAGTAAAAACCACCAACAACCAATAAAAACCACCAGCAACCAGTAAAAAACCCACCAACAACCAGTAAAAATCTCCAACAACCAATAAAAAACCCCAACAGCCAGTAAAAACCACCAACAACCAGTTAAAAACCACCAACAAGCATTAAACACCACAACCAATAAAAACCACACCCAATAAAAACCACCAACAATCAGTAAAAACCACCAACAACCAATAAAAACCACCAACAACCAGTAAAAAACCAACAACAACCAGTAAAAATCTCCAACAACCAGTAAAAAACCGCCAACAACCAATAAAAACCACCAACAACCAATAAAAACCACCAACAACCAGTAAAAACCACCAACAACCAATAAAAACCACCAAAAACCAAAACCAGTAAAAACCACCAATAACCAGTAAAAACCACCAACAACCAGTAAAAACCACCAACAACCAGTAAAAACCACCAACAACCAGTAAAAACCACCAACAACCAGTAAAAACCACCAACAACCAGTAAAAACCACCAACAACCAGTAAAAACCACCAACAACCAGTAAAAACCACCAACAACCAGTAAAAACCACCAACAACCAGTAAAAACCACCAACAACCGGTAAAAGCCGCCAACAACCAGTAAAAATCTCCAACAACCAGTAAAAACCACCAAAAACCAGTAAAAATCTCCAACAGCCAGTAAAAACCACCAGCAGCCAGTAAAAACCACCAACAACCAGTAAAAATCTCCAACAACCAGTAAAAATCTCCAACAACCAGTAAAACCACCAACAACCAGTAAAAATCTCCAACAACCAGTAAAAACCACCAACAGCCAGTAAAAACTACCAACAACCAATAAAAACAACCAATAAAAATCACCAACAACAAATAAAAACCACCGACAACCAACAAAAAACACCAACAACCAGTTAAAAACCACCAACAAGCAGTTAAAAACCATCAACAACCAATAAAAACCACCAACAACCACTAAAAACAACCAATAAAAACCACCAACAACCAATAAAAACCACAAACAATCAGTAAAAACCACCAACAATCAGTAAAAACCACCAACAACCAGTAAAAACCACCAATAAAAACCACCAACAACCAGTAAAAACCACCAACAACCAGTAAAAAACTACCAACAATCAGTAAAAACCACCAACAACCAGTAAAAACCACCAACAAAGTTAAAAAACCACCAACAACCATAAAAACAACATAAAAACCACCAACAACCAAAAAAACACAAACAACAGTAAAAACCACCAATAAAAACCACCACAATCAGTAAAAACCACCAACAACCAGTAAAAACAATAAAACCACCAACAATCAGTAAAAACCACCAACAACCAGTAAAAACCACCAATAAAAACCACCAACAACCAGTAAAAACCACCAACAACCAGTAAAAAACTACCAACAATCAGTAAAAACCACCAACAACCAGTAAAAAACCACCAACAACCAGTAAAAAACCACCAACAACCAATAAAAACAACCAATAAAAACCACCAACAACCAATAAAAACCACAAACAATCAGTAAAAACCACCAACAACCAGTAAAAACCACCAACAATCAGTAAAAACCACCAACAACCAGTAAAAACCACCAATAAAAACCACCAACAACCAGTAAAAACCACCAACAACCAGTAAAAACCACCAACAACCAGTAAAAACCAACAACAGTAAAAACACCAACACAGTAAAAACCACCAACAACCATAAAAACCACCAACAACCAGTAAAAAACCACCAACAACCAATAAAAACAACCAATAAAAACCACCAACAACCAATAAAAACCACAAACAATCAGTAAAAACCACCAACAACCAGTAAAAACCACCAACAATCAGTAAAAACCACCAACAACCAGTAAAAACCACCAATAAAAACCACCAACAACCAGTAAAAACCACCAACAACCAGTAAAAACCACCAACAATCAGTAAAAACCACCAACAACCAGTAAAAAACACCAATAAAAACCACCAACAACCAGTAAAAACCACCAACAACCAGTAAAAAACTACCAACAATCAGTAAAAACTACCAACAATCAGTAAAAACCACTAACAACCAGTAAAAAACCACCAACAACCAGTAAAAAACCACCAACAATCAGTAAAAACCACCAACAACCAATAAAAACCACCAACAACCAATAAAAACCACAAACAATCAGTAAAAACCACCAACAACCAGTAAAAACCACCAACAATCAGTAAAAACCACCAACAACCAGTAAAAACCACCAATAAAAACCACCAACAACCAGTAAAAACCACCAACAACCAGTAAAAACCACACAATCATAAAAACCACCAACAACCATAAAAAACCACCAACAACCAGTAAAAAACCACACAACCAATAAAAACACCATAAAAACCACCAACAACCATAAAAACCACAAACAATCAGTAAAAACCACCAACAACCAGTAAAACCACCAACAATCAGTAAAAAACACCAACACCAGTAAAAACCACCAATAAAAACCACCACAACCAGTAAAAACCACCAACAACCAGTAAAAACCACCAACAATCAGTAAAAACCACCAACAACCAGTAAAAAACACCAATAAAAACCACCAACAACCAGTAAAAACCACCAACAACCAGTAAAAAACTACCAACAATAGTAAAAAACTACCAACAATCAGTAAAAACCACTAACAACCAGTAAAAAACCACCAACAACCAGTAAAAAACCACCAACAATCAGTAAAAACCACCAACAACCAGTAAAAAACTACCAAGAACCAGTAAAAATCTCCAACAACCACTAAAAATCTCCAACAACCAGTATATAGTCCATAGAATGAACTCAAAAGTTGTATAATAATACGTTCATAAGATTATAAAAAGTTGTCATTAAACAGAACAAATACAAAATGTATGATATTTTCAGGAAAGAGGAATTTAGCTAATACCAGGCTTTATTTAAATGGAATGGATATTGAACGTGTATGAAATCTAAATATTTTTAGGTGTGCTTCTAGAGAGTAAACTTAGTTGGAAACCATATGTTGAACATATAAGATTGTAAATCTGTTGCAATATTCTATAAATCAAGAGATGTATTAAACAAAAAGTCCTTGTTTTTGATATATTGTTCATTAGTTTTACCTTATTTGTCATACTGTACAGAAATATGGGGTAATGCAGGGAAATTATATATTGAGTCATTATTTATATTACAAAAAAGGCAATTAGAACAGTTAATAAAGTTGGATTCCTTACACCAACCAATCATTTATTTATACAAATGAAAACCTTGAGGTTATACGACATTGTAAAAGTTAAAAAAATGAACATTCCTCATAGAGTATCCCATAACAATATTCCAAATTGTATAAAACATGTATTTTTAATAAGAAAAAATGCTTATAATCTTAGAGGGGTATTTATTTAAAGCTAGAATGTGAGATCTTGGTGTGTTTCTGTGAAAGTGTGGAATGAATTAAAAGATGATCTGAAGGAACATTTTTCACATATCAAATACTGAATGGATGTGAAAATGGTGTATAAATATGAAGAACTTTTTAATGAAAAGTGAGATATTATCTGGTCAACTGATGTAGAGTAGGAAAGGATAAAATAAGCTTAGCTTCACCCTATTCATATTTTTGTTGTTGAATCATTTCCTTGTAATGTGAAAACCAAAAGAAATAAATTAATTCAAAATTAAATTTCAAAAATAATCATTTAAATCAAAAGTAGCAACCAAATTAAGACAGATTAAAATTTATAACCAGATTCAACTTTTACTGTAGTTTTGTTTAATGGATTTAAAGATTTTGAGTTAGGGAAGTAATGTATACAATTTGGAAAATCTGAATATGCTAAGTTAGTGAAATAAAACTGTATAACTTGGTTAACTACAAAGTTTTGAGTTGGATTTAATTAAATGCTTTGATTTTAGTCAATTTTGTATTTTTTAAGACGTCATTAACTTATATTTTGTAAGTGAGCTAACTGAAAAAATTATTGTGTAAATTCTGAGTTCATTGCACACGTAGCCGGGTTTTATTAAAAACGTAGATTTCCTCCGCTCCTTTAGAAAAAAAATCTCCATCCACACATAACCGGATATCTGCTTTTTTCGGCTCTGAGGGCATAAATGTTGTTTCTGAGTGTAAACGCAGGTCTCACATATGATGTTGGAGCGTTTTCTGTCGCGGATAGTGGCGTTACGTTATTTCAGTTGCTAAATCTCCAGGCTTTAGACAGAGCCCAAACCAACGTAGCTGCATCCACTAAGCAAATCTTTCCAGCCCAGTATATGAAAAAGCCGTGGTGTTGTTTGCGCCCGTTTACTGAACATTCTGAGATGCTACAGATCAATTAATTAACCACACAATGCTGTTATAAGATCACATAAGCAGCTTGATAAATGGCTAACACACATTAGCATTAGCATGTAGCCACTTACTTCTCTGTCCATCAGGCGTCTTTGTTCTTTGATCCAGCTGCTGTTCTTTAGGAATGTAGAATAAAATCCTGTAATCCATGCAGCCAAACAGGCGTTTTCACAGAGAAAGTAAAAAAATCCAACAAAAAAAGTGTTTTAAGCTGCTAAAAACCGAAGCAGCTATGAGCTTTGGGAAGGAGGAGGGTGTGTTTGAAAATCTATTGCCTGCAAGGGGCGGTGCAGACCCCTCTAGCACTTCCTTGTTTTCAACCAGTGATGTCACTAGTTGATCACTCAGTGGTTTTCTAGGAGAGGGAGGGGCAGCTGCTCAGAGAGCAGGATTCAGGAGGATTACTGAGACGTGTTAATTAAGCCAAAAACCACTCTGGTGGGTTTTCATGAGAGAATTGCATTACCAGATGGTTGAAAACTCCCAAAACTTGATTTTGCATGATATAGGCCCTTTACAACTCTGTTTTCATCCGTCAACGCGCAGATATTGAAAACAGAGAAGGCGCACATGTCCACTTCGGCCGGAGTTTTTAAAAAGATTCATTCTTGGTGCTGAAAATCTGGGTTTACGTGTGATGATGACAAACCAAACCTTAGGAAAATATCTCCGTTTTGTGAGCTACGTGGCTACATGTGGACAGGGCATTAGTTTAGTTAGGGTTCAGAAAAAAAGTCTTTGTAAAGCGTGTCTCTCTGAGCCATGCGATAAACCCGGCTGCTCATCACCTGCATTCACCCAGATCAGTGGCTGAGCCCCCCCATCGTTTTAATCCTACTTGTCAGTAATTAAGGCGAAGCAGGGGGTGGGTCGGGACGTGGCTATCTCCAGGCGGGGATCTGACTGTAAACTGGATTTAAAATGGGAGGCTGGTATTAAATCCTGGTGCCCCCGCTGCTAGCATCAATGAGACCGTCTCTCCTCTATAACAGGATTTGTCCTCTGCTTTATTACAACTGTCTTCTGAAAGGCCAGATATCCCGGCTGGCACATAATACGCTGACAAGACATTCTGCTGTTCCTCTGCCCTCCTCCTCCTCCTCCTCGTCTTCATCTCCCGCTGCCTGTGGAGAGGCTCGGCTCTTCGCAGCAACACCTGATGCTTCCTCTGTGCAGAGGCGAATTTAATTAACGCGACACGTTAAAATCTGAGGAGCCTGTTAGAGTGAAAGGCCACTCTGTGTTAAATGTAAATCAGAGCTGCTGCTGTCGGCTGCCGCTTGAGTCAAATGATCTGTTAAGAGCTTCGTTTTGATCGCTTGAGTGCCGATTCACGGCTGTCGCTGTTCCAGATCGGCGTTTTCCCCCTTTTTTTTTATTCTCTTATCTTCCTTAATTAAAGTAAATGAAATTAAACCAGCAACAATCAGGTTGTTGGCTCTGATTTAAGCATTTAAAACGTATTACAGTAAAATGTTGAAACACCACATTAATCCAGGAGCATATATTCAAGTTTTGTATTATTTTGGAGGTTTTTTTTTGGCCTTTTCGTCCAATGCTAGAAAATATTGATTCATACACCTTCTGTCCATTTCTGCTTATCTTATGCTCGTTGCTTCAGTTGGGAGTTTTTTCCAGTCTGATTGTTGTCGATGATGCAGATCGTTGTCATGCTGTTTGTCGTTGACCTTTGACCCTGATGTCTGACCGTCTCATCAGTTGGACAAATCTTTTCACTGTTAGCGATGCCACATCATCATTAACCTCGACTGAAGCTTAGATTAGCTGAGCTACTCAAAGCAGCGCTGCAGATTTTTGTTGTTATTCATTCTGACCGACTTCCAGTTAATCTGTTTTATTGTCAGTTACTGGAATTACGACATAGTTTGTTTTTTGCTCATGTGGATTGATATTCATTTTAAAAAAAAGCGGAACAGAAAATGATATACAGTGTTTACCAGCCAGTGGTCCCACTTAAAAAGAACGTAAAAATAAATCCAGGAAATCATTTTGTATGATTATTAAAGAATTTATTCATATAACAGTGCAAAATATGAAATATTTTGTAAATAATAAAAGTTATTCTCAATACTTTTTAATGTAACCTTGATTGTTTTTTGTCCGTGAGGCTTATTTAAATTTATATACATCCAGTTTATCTCTTGAAGTAAATTTTCAAACGTATTTTCTTTTGCGTATGAATGAAGTTCATTCCAACCTTTCAAGCTGCCCTGACATAATAAATGTTTTCATATGCAGTTTATTAAAATTTGAGAAACATCGGTTATTAATGTTGGACTGTTTATCAGTTTCAGATTTAGTTGGAAGAGTATTAAGTTTTGTTTCTTATTTAGTTATTTAAAAGGAACAATACATATTCATGAACATATGAATGTAACTATGAAGACCAGAATCCACCCGAAGACGTCTTTACATCTGTTGTATCTGGTAGAATAAAGAAATAGAAACAAAATGGGAAAATCCTGTTTCACTCCACAGATACAAGAACAAACTGTCAATGACAATTAATTGGATAAATGTAATAAAATCAGCACAACACTTACAGTACGTAACAGTATAACATTAATGATCACATTGTTCTTGTGCCATCGTTTTAGATTGGTTTTAAATGCTTGGAATGTTGTGGTATCTCTGATTGCAGCTGGGATTTTGTTACGTTCCCGCTGACTGAATGTCGTACGTTCATAAGGCGTTGCACGCTCGCCTCTGTTAGAGGTTGTTGTTACCCGAACACTAGTACAGGATTTGGGCATAATGATCTCAGCCAAGGGTGGTGGGGTGAGTCCATTTAAGGTCTTCTTTACCGAACACGATACTTTTAAAGCATTTTTTACACTTTCCAAAAAGGGATTCTATTGCTTTTAAAATTGTCGTTCTTGTCAGCAACAATTATTGTCAATGATTATCTAATTTCCATAAAATTGTGCATATTACAGACCAATCTCCAGTCAAATACGACCACATTAGTAAATTATGTAACCTGTAAAAACGACCCTATAATCCGTATGCGACCCTCTTGTGGTTTAAAATCTCAGCTGTAAGAAACAAACAGCCCGTGCACTACAACTCCCATAGTGCTTTGCAGCTGTTTCTTCTCCTCTGTTATTTTACCACTTCTCTCTCCCAAGTAATTGTTAGGAATAAAAAAAAGGGACGGATGTGAACGTGTGTGTGAATGCAGAAAAAAAGCGTTTTAAAGTCCCAGCTGTTGTCTTGGTTCCGATTACGTCACACATTGCAGCTTAGTGTTCAAACAGGTGACGGTTTTCACCAGAACAAAATCCAAACGTTCCTGACTTTTAGGCTGGTTGTGTGCGCAAGTCAAAGTCTGGCAGCCAAACAGAATCTTATAAATGTTTAAGCAGGAAATGCAGTAGAAAACAGATCAAATATTTATTTTCCCTTCCCCTTTTGACTTCGTTCTCTTTTCAGTTGCTTCTTATTTTATTCCCAGTTTTTGCTTTTCTGTTGGAATATTTGGTCCTGTCAGGACTTCAGCTCCGTAACGTCTCTCCTCCATCTTCTTTCCAGGCGTCTGCACTCCAACAGCCTCCACTGCGACTGTCACCTGGCCTGGCTCTCTGATTGGCTCCGAGCCAGGCGGGGCTTGGCTCCCTTCACCCAGTGCATGTCCCCGGCCCACATGAGGGGCCTCAACGTCCCGGATGTGCAGAAGAAGGACTTTGTCTGTAATGGTGAGACAGCAGAAACACTTTAGTTGGAATATTTGATCATCTGTTGCAGATGTTTGTTATAAAGTTGCACAGTCATGAGGGGAAAATCTGAAATGAATCCCTGAAGCAGATTTGCCCCTAAATCATCTTCAATGAGCAAATTGTGTCTTTCTGCATTGAGGCAGATTCTTCTCACTTTATGGAGGCACAAATCATGCAAGTGGCTCTCTGCACCTTCTGCACCGACTCTTAACTTTGGCTAAAGATGCTAGAAGAACCCGATAATCTTCTAAATATAGATATGATAACAAATGCAGTTTATAGTAGTTTTTCTTTCAGTTTGTTCATGGAATAACTGAATAGAATTTCCACAATAGAACAACACTAAAAGCACCAGTTTTTTACATTTAAACATTTTAAATATACTATATAATATGATACTATATGATTTGTATACATTTAATGTATTTTTGTTTTGTTTTTTAACAAACAAGCGCATATTGACGAACTTACAAATAGTTCAAAAGTTCATTGGAAACTCATCATACAGATAATTAACACAAACTGATGTTTTCAAGCCTTTCTTTCAATGAATTTAAGGATTTCTGCTCACTACTGATGACAAATCAGAAAATTACATCAGCAAATTTTAAAAGATTAAATACAGAAATGCAGGCTTAATGAAAATTATAATCATAACCTGATAAACGGTTGTTCTTGTACCACGTTACTTTAAGTCTGACCAGCTGGCCTCATTAGAACGCATATTCTGGTTTACTGAGATGTTCCTGTATTTCTCCTATAGTGAAATTGGAGAATATTTGCTTTTTGAATTCATTTATTATATAACCTTGAAACAAAAATATAATGGTGGTTCTTGAAAAAAACAAAAACATGTTTCCTTTAGTAGATAGTTTTTAGAAATTAGAAATTATATTTTTTCAAAAGGTCATATAATATTTGTGGCTCTAAAAGAGTTTAATTTTTCTGGACCAAGGGCAAAAATGGCTCCTGGGATTATAAAGGTAGCAGACGCCTGCATTAGGGGGAAGTTTTGCTTTATTTAGGAACATTTAGCATAAACCAGGGCTCTCATTTATAAAACTTTGGGTAGAATCCTCACTAAAACCGTACTTAAGCTCAGTGACGTTTTTCACTTACGCCTAGTAAGTTTGTGACCTATCAAACTTGGAGTAGCTCATCTGCATGCAGTTTCTGCTTTATGAATCAGAATCTTCGTAGAAATGTGCTCTGCCGTTTTTAGATCACATCCCGCTTCCTACACACCCACTTTCTGAAAGTACAGCTGTCTCCTTAAAACAATGTATCTTTGTTGATATAAAACATATATGATTCTGGTTTATCTTTTCACTATTTTTCCAATTCTGCTCCTAAAAGTTCAAACAAAATAAATTGCATTTGTTTAATTAGTTTTCTTCATATTTAGTTTATCTAATTAAAACAATTCTTTGCCTTAAAAAGAATATTATTATTGTTTTCTTAATTCTGACTAAAATAACTGGAAGATCATTTGTTTTTTTAAGCTGAGGAAATTAAATGATATCTAGAACCCAGAGACAGAACTGGTGTGTAAAATGTTCTGTTAGAGATCAGAGAAACTTCCAAACATTCTGACATACAGAACCAAACTGGTTCCAGTTCTAAAACCTGGTGCCACCAAACTGGTCCGACCTCAACGGCAGGAAAAATATTGAGCTTCAACATGACTTCATCATCAGCCTGAGTAATTGAATCCCTCCTGAAATCCAATTTGCTGCGCCGCTGGTACCAGTATAGGACTGGTTGGTACTGGGAGGAGTTCAGTGATGAGGGGATTTCTGTAGCTTAAGTGTCAAAATAAATAGTTTAATAGAAAAAGCTTCAAACTTTTGAACGACATGCAGAGTTGGTTTTTGTCCAGAACCGTCACACGATCATTCAGAGCAAGGATCAGCTGGTTCTATGGCTAAAGAAACTTCAAACCGGGTCTTTAACAGAAAAGGCATTGATCTGGATCAGGGAAAACTCTGACAGAAGTACATGCAGAGGATTTAACGAACCCTAAGAGTTTATTCAAAATGATTTTTAAGAGTAAAACAGTCAATGACCAAACATCTGACTCAGATAAGAACATCTGGACTCTTCTCAGCTCCTTTACTCGGTTACTTCTGGTGTCTCTGCTCCCTTTTTGCGATATCCAGTAATATTTTATGTGCATATTTTGGCCAAATAATAAGTAGCTTTAGGATTCAGTTCCTTCCACTCTCATTTCATAGAGATTGCATGTTTTCCCAAAAGGTTTTTCTGCCTCAAAAACAAGAGCATCTATCACCAGAGATTAAGGGCTGTTCTAAGGGGAGGGGGGAACCCCAGCACGAAAACCCGGTGAAATATCATGAAATGTGAATAATTTTTTTTTTTAAACTACAGCTGCAGCAGGAAGTGGAAATGCCGCTCCAGGCTTCAGAAGAATCTTCTTAGTCTCAGGCTTCCAGCACCAAATAAATGTTTTCCACTTAATGAAAATATCATGAGCAGAACCAGAGATCCACCATGTTCTGTGTCTGTTCCAGGTCCCGCCCAGACGGAGCCGAGGGCGTGTGCTCCTCAGGCCGCCGTGTGTCCCCCCAGCTGCAGCTGCAACAACAACATTGTGGACTGCCGTCGTAAAGGCCTGACAGAGATCCCAGCCAACCTCCCAGAAGGCATCGTGGAAATGTAAGGCGGCTTGGATTCTGTTACTGCAGGTGTTACTGTAGATGCAGGTGTTACTGCATCAATTACTGCAAATGTCACTAAATGTTTTACTGCAGATGTTACTGCAGATGTCACTGAAGGTATTACTACAGATGTTACCGCATCAGTTACTGCAGATGGCGCTGCAGGTGTTACTACAGATGTGACTGCAGGTGTTACTACAGATGTCACTGCAGGTGTTACAGCATCAGTTATTGCAGATGGCGCTGCAGGTGTTACTGCAGATGTGACTGCTGGTGTTACTGCAGATGTTACTGCAGGTGTTCCAGCATCAGTTACTGCAAATGTCACTAAATGTGTCACTGCAGATGTAACTGTAGATGTTACTTCAGATGTCACTGCAGATGTTACTGCAGGTGTTACTGCAGATGTTACTGCAGGTGTAACTGCAGGTGTTACTGCAGGTGTGACTGCAGGTGTTACTACAGATGCAGGTGTTACTACAGATGTCACTGCAGGTGTTACAGCATCAGTTATTGCAGATGGCGCTGCAGGTGTTACAGCATCAGTTATTGCAGATGGCGCTGCAGGTGTTACTACAGATGTGACTGCAGGTGTTACTGCAGATGTGACTGCAGGTGTTACTGCAGATGTTACTGCAGGTGTTCCAGCATCAGTTACTGCAGATGTTACTGCAGATGTTACTGCAGATGTTACTGCAAATGTCACTAAATGTGTCACTGCAGATGTCACTGTAGATGTCACTGTAGATGTTACTTCAGATGTTACTGCAGGTGTTACTGCAGATGTTACTGCAGATGTCACTGCAGGTGTTACTACAGATGTTACTGCAGGTGTTACTACAGATGTGACTGCAAGTGTTACTGCAGATGTTACTGCAGATGTCACTGCAGGTGTTACTACAGATGTTACTGCAGGTGTTACTACAGATGTGACTGCAGGTGTTACTGCAGATGTCACTGCAGGTGTTACTTCAGATGTCACTGAGGGAATAACTACAGAAGTTTCTGCAGGTGTTACTGCATCAGTTACTGAAGATGTCACTGCAGATGTTACTGCAGGTGTTACTACAGATGTGACTCCAGATGGCACTGCAAGCGTTACTGCAGGTGTTACTACAGATGTGACTGCAGGTGTTACAGCATCAGTTACTGCAGATGGCAGTAACTACGTTTATGAAAGCACTGCAAGTTTTACTGCAGGTGTTACTACAGATGTGACTGCAGGTGTTACTACAGATGTGACTGCAGGTGTTACTACAGATGTGACTGCAGATGTCACTGTAGGTGTTCCAGCATCAGTTACTGCAGATGGCACTGCAAGCGTTACTGCAGGTGTTACTACAGATGCAGGTGTTACTACAGATGTGACTGCAGGTGTTACTGGAGATGTTACTGCAGGTGTTACTACAGATGTGACTGCAGGTGTTACTGCAGATGTCACTGCATGTGTTACTGCATAATCGTTCCCTGATGGATGAATATCAGTTCAAACTATTACTGAAAGCCTGTATTTTTATTTTTGATATTCTGATCATTGACGCGTCACAGTTGTCCAACCAAATCACTCATCCTTCTGATAGCCATTTGATATTGAGAGCAGATTTCCCCTCTTGACTTTGAACATACTTCTTACTAGTAGTAGGGACTTATACACTTCCATTCCTTTTAGTGACTGTGTTATGATAACTCAGACTCTTTTCCTAACCTGAACTTAACCTTAATTCACTCCATCCCTCTAACACCAACAAGTACAGGACAGTAACATTATCAGAAACTGAGGACCAGGCAGAATGTCCTCACTTTTTACTAAATGATCCTCAGTTTGAATGCTAGACAGCAGCGCACACACACACTGAAGCATACGTCCCAGTGAGGATCATGTTTGATATCCGTATTGATCGCTGGCTGTTTGTGCTGAGGACTGCTGCCTGATGGCTCTGTGACTAAAGGAGTAGTTAGCCAGGACATTTCTGCCATTACCCGGCAAGACGTCCCTTGTTACACCATATGAATCAGAATGGCAGACGATCAGGTAATGCGCATGTGCAGGGGTGAAACTGGCAGAGCTGCGCCTGGGCCAAAATCAAACCATCTGACTACAAGCTGTAAATTTGGGTCTATGATACGCATATAACTAGTCACAAAACAAGTTTTCCATACATAATGTTTACTGAGATGAGTTGTTAAATTGTGTAAAGTTCCATTAGATCTGGTGTATTAGGGTCACTGTAGATAAAAGAATAAAAATTTGATGAGCTTTCCAACAAAAACTAATTTTGAGATTAAAAGTTAGATGGAACATGAACACGATAGCGACATCTAAGGTATCTAGGTTTAACTACAACAATAAAAACATAATTCCAGCTGTTGGATTGCCAGGTTTCCTGTCAATTTGCCCAGTGAGCAACCTGAACTGTGTCCAGTGAGGAATGTATCCTAGAGGAGTTTAGCTAACAGCTAATGCTAGCAAAGTTAGCTAGTGAGTTAGCTACCAATCGAGGAAGAAAGTCTCTGTTTCTGCGTGTGTTTGATGGCGTAGAAATGTTTTATGTGGGTCCATCTAGTGTAAGCGTCACCTAAAACTACTCTAGTTTCTGTTAGCTAGCTACTTAAATTAGCTAATGAGTTAGCTTAACGATCCAGGAGGAAGTCTCCGTTTCTGCGTATGTTTGATGGCGTAGATATGTTTTATGTGGGTCCACCTAGTGTAGTCTTCACCTAAAACTACTATAGTTTCTGTTAGCTAGCTAGTTAAATTAGCTAGTGAGTTAGCTTACCGATCCAGGAGGAAAGTATCTGTTTCTGCGTGTGTTTGATGGCGTAGAAATGTTTTATGTAGCTCCATGTAGTGTAGGCTTCACCTAAAACTACTCTAGTTTCTGTTTGCTAGCTAGTTAAATTATCTAATGAGTTAACTTACCGACCCAGGAGCAAAGTCTCTGTTTCTGCGTGTGTTTGATGGCATAGAAATGTTTTATGTGGGTCCATCTAGTGTAAGCGCCACCTAAAACTACTCTAGTTTCTGTTAGCTAGCTACTTAAATTAGCTAATGAGTTAGCTTACCGATCCAGGAGGAAGTCTCCGTTTCTGCGTATGTTTGATGGCGTAGATATGTTTTATGTGGGTCCACCTAGTGTAGTCTTCACCTAAAACTACTATAGTTTCTGTTAGCTAGCTAGTTAAATTAGCTAGTGAGTTAGCTTACCGATCCAGGAGGAAAGTATCTGTTTCTGCGTGTGTTTGATGGCGTAGAAATGTTTTATATGGGTCCATCTAGTGTAGGCTTCACCTAAAACTACTCTAGTTTCTGTTCTTCTGCAGTCACTCCTCTCCTGAGACGGATAAAAATATCTCTGGGGCTCTGAAGCGGCTCGGATGTGCTCAGGTTACCAGATCGGCTTGGGAGCCGAAGCCTTACACGAAGTCTTACACGATTGGCTGGACTTTTGAATGTGCTGTGATTTTTTAAAATAACTTAATTAAGCAGATATCAACTGACAAAACACGAACAAATTAGGTGTAGAGAGGAATTCAATACAAACAGCCAGGGATGTTATATAAATACCATACATGCAAAATGTACGTTTATTAAATCTTTTTACAGCCTTCTTCTTGATAGCCTGATATTTATTTGATGTGTAGTTAAACATATCTTTTTGTAGTTTTCTAACAAAAAGAATCAGAACAAAACATTATAACATCATAGGAAAATCTGTCAAAATGAGGTAAATAAAAACCTGCCAAACTCTTTACAAAGCCCATGCGTAAATGAAGCTTTTTATTAAAATGTTTCATATTTTCAGTTAAACTCTAAAATCCTCAGATGTCAAAAAGTCATAATGTTGCAAGAAAAACTCAGAAATGTCCATGATTAGAAATATTTTCGATATTAAAATAAAAGTTTTCTGCTATAGCAAAATCAAAAATAAATAAATAAGAAAAACCTTTGCTGAGATTTTAAATTATTTATCTGTGACAGAAAAAATGTTAGTCCTTTCTAAAGTTTTCTTGAAGCAGAGATCCGTCTAAAGCGCCAAGCCGTCACAAACATGGAACGCTGCTTTGATAAAATAGGCTAAACCAAAAATCAGCCGTTCTCTGACCGGGTAAGCCACATCGACAGAACCACCCTGTTACGCGCTGATGACGTGTATAAAGACACAAACTCCACATGCAGGATGAGACGATGGACAGAGGGACACACCCTCAGAATAAATGTTGGACCAGTTGTGATGAATGCTGCTGCTGCAGCCAGAAACAGTGGAGTTTAATAGGATGATGTATGGGCAGTCCTTTAATGGAGACAAAGACATATTTCTGGATGTCAGAGGGACAGATCTCTGCCAGATCTGGGAATGCATGTGTGCATGCTCACCTGAAGCAGCTCCTCTCCTCTATCTGTCCTTCATTAGTTCCTACAATCTTCTCCTGACTTCTGAAGGAGCCGCTGCTGTCTCGCAGTTTTACGTCCCGTTTTTCCTGTTCTTTGACCTTCGAGATGTTGTAACCTCTCAGACGCGTCCCCCGTCATGCATCCGTGGATATCGATCCAGGGACAGTCCTTGCTGCGACCTTCTCAGGATCGTTGGGATTGTGTCGGGCTGCAGATTGTCTTTGTCAGAACCAAAGCATGCTTGGTTTACTCCCAGCCATCGGCTCAAATGAGCTTTATTGGCTGCAGACGAATCGAGTGCCTGAAACCAGAACCAGAACATAAAAAAAAAAGTTTTCACTTTAATTGGATCAGACTTGCAGATTTTGTTTTTTACTCATAGAAAGAGGCAGATATGGATGGGTGGATGATAAGAGACAGGGAGGGATGGAGAGAGAGGAGGTGAAGAGCTAGACATGATGGAGATTAGTTTTCATTTATCATCCTGACAGCTGACCCTGGGGCTGGCCTTGTGACCTCACCACTTCCTCCTCTCTTCTTAGCACTTTTCTCTCCTCTCTGGTCTTCTTTTCACAAACCCAATCCCTCCATCCTCTCTTTCTCCTCTCACAGTGTCTCACCCTCCGCTCCTCTGCATTCGTCTCTTCTACTGCTGAAGGAAAAGGAGACAAAGACTTTCCCTCTCTTGGTTCGGCTCAGGATGCGCTAGTAAATCTGAGAGATGCAGTAATACAGCAAAAAATGCGTGTGTATATGCAGAAATTTGTTCTTTGATATAAATTTAACCTTTATTGCAGCAGCTTCGTCTAAAACTAATAAAAGTAGAAAAATCTAATTCTTAGTTTGAGAAACTTTCATAGAGGATGAAAAACTCCAACCATAATACATTAGTAACGATTAACATCCTGGTGTTTGAAAATCCAACAAGGTTCCCAGACGATGAAGCACAAAGTATGAATTCTTGTAGAAAAGGGATTTTTAAAGAATTGTAGATTAAAAACACAGAGTTTTTAAGGTTTACCTTGAAATAAATAATTTTCAAATAAAATTCAGTGTTTTTTTCTCCTCAGCAAAAATGAACCGGGTTTGGGTCTTCCTTTGAAAATCTGTTATTTTTAACTATGTTGTGTTTTCTCTACGTCTGCTTTTGCGTTACTTGAAAGCAAAACAATCTGATTATTAAAAGATGAATAATTCGTTTTGTACCATGAATCATTTTCTAATCCTTTCCTTAACAAAGATTATGTCTTTTATGGAAGAAAGTCTCCATCTGCATCAATCATTTGTGTTGTGGTGCAAACTGCAGAATGTACCGATGTTTAATGATGGTGAAGGGCCGTGCAAATTTAGTCCAAGGGCCACAAATGGCCCCCAGGCCGCACTTTGGACATCCCTACTGTAGTCCATTTCAGAGCTTGGGTTGTATTTCTGGTTGTAGAGAAGCTGGTTAGATGTCGACTGGAGTGGTCAGGGTTGGACTGTTCAGGTTTTACACAAACATCATTTATTTATTAGAGGAGAAACTTTCCATGTGAAACACAAAAATCTATATTTGTCTTTTGTTTTATGCTCTTATGGAAGTTTTAAAGTTTATCATAAATTCACAAACTGATGTCGTCTTTCTTTCTCCAGTCGGTTGGAGCAGAATCTCATCAAAAGCGTCCCAGCAGGAGCATTTTCAGCCTATAAGAAGCTGAAGAGAATGTGAGTTAACCTGGACACGCACACAGACACACACACATACACACGCACACAGACACACACACACCTGATGAACTACGAACATGTTCAGTGCGTCAGTCAGGAATCAGCCGGGAGGAAAGCTGAACTAATCAGAGGATGAGCTGCTCTGCTGTTGAAGCCATTCATCCATCCATCCATCCATCCATCCATTCGTCCATCCATCTGTTATTCCATCCATCCATCCATCTGTTATTCCATCCATCTGTTATTCCATCCATCCATCCATCCATCCAACCAACCATCTTTTATCCATCCATCCATACATTCATCCAACCAACCAACCATCCATTCGTCCATCCAATCATCCATCCATCCGTCCATCCAACCATCCATCCATCCATCCATCCATCCAACCAACCATCTATCAATCCATCCATCCATCCGTCCATCCATCCATCTATTCATCCATCTGTTATTCCATCCATCCATCCATCCATCCAACCAACCATCTTTTATCCATCCATCCATTCGTCCATCCATCCATCCATCCATCCAACCAACCATCTTTTATCCATCCATCCATACATTCATCCAACCAACCAACCATCCATTCGTCCATCCAATCATCCATCCATCCGTCCATCCAACCATCCATCCATCCATCCATCCATCCAACCAACCATCTATCAATCCATCCATCCATCCGTCCATCCATCCATCTATTCATCCATCTGTTATTCCATCCATCCATCCATCCATCCAACCAACCATCTTTTATCCATCCATCCATTCGTCCATCCAACTATCCAACCAACCATCTTTTATCCATCCATCCATCCATTCATCCATCCAACTAACCATCTTTTATCCATCCATCCATTCGTCCATCCAACTATCCAACCAACCATCTTTTATCCATCCATCCATCCCTTCATCCATCCAACTAACCATCTTTTATCCACCCATACATCATCTTCTTGTCTTTCTTACCTTAAATTTTGTACAAAAATCTCTATAAATCTGAGTTGAGCTGTTTTGAACTTTGACCTGGAATCCCTGCAGGAACCCAGAATCTTGAGCATCAGGACTTATACTTCCTGCCCTCCTCTTAACGGAGCAAACACGCTGCACTCTGGATCAGTTGGTTGCCATGGTTCCTTACAACAAGAAGGTCCCGGGTTTGAATCCCGGTCTGTTCTTTCTCTGGGAACTCCTAGAGTCCAGTAACAGAACTGTTAGGTTGAGAAGTCTAAGTCGTCCTTATGAACGAGTATGCATGGTTGTACCCTGCCTCCCGCCCAGTGACCCTGTGACCTTTGACCCTGTGACCCTGCAGGGATAAGCAGATATAGCATAATAACCTCACCATCCATCCACACATTAAACACTGAACAGATCTGATGAAGCTGGACTCCCAGATGGAGTTTCAGCCTCTTCAGCAGCAGCAGAGTTTAATAATAAGACATATAGAGCATTAATATGACCCAGTCTGCCCTGTTTTCTCTGCCCTACATCACTGCAGATTGCACGACTCTCTCCTCCTCCACCTCATTTACTCACACTCTGTTTTTCCTCCAGAGTCGTCCTCTCTCCCTGAGCTCGGCTGATGTAATCTGACATGATCGCTTGTCAGGCGGCTCGAGGACGTTCACGCAGGATGAACCCCACTTACCGACTCTTACCGTAATCTCATTCTCTCCACAGTGACTTGAGCAAGAACCAGATTTCTGACGTTGCCGCCGATGCGTTCAGCGGACTGCGCTCGCTCACCTCGCTGTAAGTACGCCGCATTCAGACGTCTGAACAGGCAGGAAGTGTTTCTGAGGCGGACGTTGACAACAGGTTGAGCGTCTGTGTGGGTGACTTGGAGTGGAGCTTGTGTTTGCAAGGCGAGAATTCGACTTTGATCGGTGTGCAGCCTGAAAGGGAGACAAACTCAGAAACAGCCTGAACTCTGCTAGTTGAGGTTTCATCCAACAGCTGGATGACGCTCAGATTTACACCTGAACCAGATATTTACATCTCTTAAATCATTTCACCAAGTTTATCTCTGTTGGCTAAATGTGGCCAATAAATTAACTACTTATTACTTCTCCAAGAAAGTAATCCAGTTACCTAACTGATTACTTATTTTCAAAACTAACTAATTGCTTTCTTACTTCATTTTCAGAAACACAACCTGAATACGATATAAAGCAATCCCCCTTCAGCCCAATTCTATTTTTTCTTCAGTCTCTTTTTTAAATCTTGTTTTATTAGTTTCACTCTTTTAACATCATTCCCATTATCGATAAAACAGAATATTAATTAAATGCAACAATCTCTGTTTTGAAGAGTTTTAACATTTCAATCAGTTTATTTATATTGCGCTGATTCACAACAGATGTCATCTTAAGCCGTTATAAGAAAAGTAATTTAAATACAATTATACAAACATTCCAACCAGTTTAAAAGTTTTCTATGTAAGGAATCCCAGCAGATTATGCTGAGTCATTGACTGGAAGTTGTTCATGCAGACTCCAACCGCAGCAATTCCTCAGCAATTCCTCATACTGAGCAAGCATGTAGTGACAGTGGAGAGGAAAAACTCCCCTTTAACAGGAAGAAACCTCCGGCAGAACCAGAACCAGAACCTGGCTTAGTACAAGCGGTCATCTGCCACCACCGTCTGGGGGTCTGAGAAGACAGAGAAGAGACACAGAAAGAACAAATAACTAATGTAAGAGTATTTTAGATATTAAGATATTAAATATAGTAAAAAGTTTACAACAGGACATGCAAGATGTTTGATCACTTAGAGCATCATCTGAATCGATGTTCCCCATCCAGCAGGGGGCGCAGTAGCTGAGCAGGGTACCAAACTATGTGGAGCTTCTATGGGGAGAAAAACACTGAGAGAAAACTGTGTTAACAATCACAATAACAGCAGAAATAATATATCTGGAGAGTAGTAGGAGAGAAAAGTAGAAGAGAGAAGAAAAGTGGTTAGTCTGTCCTCCAACAGTCTAAACCTATAGCAGCATTACTACAAAAATATCTCAGGATAACCTAAGCCACTCTAACTATAAGCTTTATCAAAAAGGAAGGTTTTAAGCCTAGTCTTAAAAACAGACAGAGTATCTGCCTCATGGACTAAAACTGGGAGCTGGTTCCACAGGAGAGGAGCCTGATAACTAAAAGATCTGCCTCCTATTCTACTTTTAGAAATCCTAGGAACTAACAGTAGACCTGCATTCTGAGAACAAAGTTCTCTATTAGGAACATATGGAACAATCAGATCTCTGATGTACGATGGAGCTGATTATTAAGGGCTTCATACGTAAGGAGGAGGATCTTAAACTCTATTCTGGATTTAACAGGGAGCCAATGGAGAGAAGCTAAAACAGGAGAAATGTGATCTCTCTTTTTAATATTCATCAGAACTCTTGCTGCAGCATTTTGGATCAACTGAAGGCTTTTAATTGCATTTTGTGGACTTCCTGATAATAAGGAATTACAGTAGTCCAGCCTTGAACTAACAAATGCATGGACTAGTTTCTCTGCATCACTCCTGGACAGGATGTTTCTAATTTTAGCAATATTCCAGAGGTGAAAGAAAGAAATCTTAGAGACCTGTTTAATATGGGATTTAAATGTCATGTCTTGGTCAAAAATGACACCGAGGTTCTTTACATTATTACCAGAGACAAATTAATGCTATCCAGATGAAGTGATTGATTTAGTAGTTTCCTTTTTAAAGGCTCCGGTCCAAAAACGACAACTTCTGTCTTTTATGAGTTTAAAAGCAGAAAATTCAGAGTCATCCAAGTTTTTATGTCTTCCAGACATGCTTGTTATCTACCTCACTGATTGGTTTCATCAGGTTTCATGGATAAATATAATTGTGTATCATCAGCATAACTGTGGAAATTTACCTATATTCTGGACGTTCCGCAATATTCAAAAAGAAAAAAAATCGTGTTTTCTTCTGTCACCCTGTATTTCTGCATATTCCAGCATATGAAAATGTTTTTTGTGTGTTTTCACTCCTACATTCATTCGCAGGGTCCTGTACGGCAACAAGATCTCTGAGCTGCCTAAAGGAATATTCGACGGCCTGTCTTCCCTGCAGCTGCTGTGAGTCTTGATCCCCAGAAAACAGTGGAATATTTATTCATTATTCCTAATGCTCAAAATGCGGCAATTGTATTTTTTAATCTTTAAAATGTTTCCTGAGCTGCTTTTCTGCGCTATTATTCCCACTATTTAGTCATTTATCCAAGTACAAAAAGCCAAGAGAAGATGAACATTCATTTGAAATTCCCAATCCTTCTGCCAGCTAAAGAAACTAAATATATATAAATGTTTGATATCAAAATTAAACCGCAGCGTCTTGAAGTTTGGCTGTAATAAGCAATGTGACCCCAACTAGTCATAATGTTCTGCCTGATGGCATTTTTACCCGACTGTTTGTGTTTCAGGTTGCTGAACGCCAACAAGATCAACTGTTTGAGAGTGAACGCCTTCCAGGACCTGCAGAACCTCCACCTGCTGTCGCTGTACGACAATAAGCTGCAGACCATCAGCAAAGGCCTCTTCGCCCCCCTGAGATCCATCAAGACTCTGTGAGTACCTCTGTGGGGTCTGGGCTGCAGGTGTGAAAGGCGGGGAAAACATCACCTGGTTGTCTCCTCAGGCGCTGAATCAATGACTTTATTTGTTTCCGCCAAGCCGAGCTGAAGGTTTCTCCAAAGTTGGCTTCAGGTATCCAACCTGCGGCTTATCTCGTTCAACGTATGATTCTGAGTTCTTACAGCCCGACACATCCCTGTTTGTTCACCATTTTATGTGCCAGTTGCTGCTGATACCTGTTGGAAAGTTTGATGCACCAAAAATCCACCCTTTCCAAACCGTAGAAATCTGGTTAACATAATTCCAGTTGTGTAAATATCTTTGAAATCTTCCAGGGAAATCCACGACAGGCAGATAATAAACATGCCATACAATGCCACCTTTCTATATAAAGATCTTTAAACACAGCCATACGGCTGACCAAAGTGCTGAACTGCCAACCCTACGCCTATTTTTAAGCCTGTTTCTCAAAAAGATGCTTACCCATGAAACAGCTCGTTTTCCATGTGGTTTATTGTGAGCCGATGGAACCTTCCAAAGCAATAAAGTGGAGGACCTAAGCCTGCGTCCAGGTACCCACCGTGGAACGTTCTGGTAGGGCAAGAAGGTTCCCCCCATCCAACAGACCAGTGATCAGAGAATATTTGATGAATGGCATTTAGAGACCAGCTAAATCCAGGGTTCTTCTGAGGGAAAATGTAGAGAGGCGCTCCAGACAGACTATGATAGGAGACAAAGAGGAGCAGGATACGATACAAGAGGGAGGGAAAAGCGTCTGCTCTCACCAAGTGGACCCTTCAGTACGCATGAGGAGATGCAGTAGCAATGAGACAAGCGTGGGAGCATTCAGGTGGAGACTATTTTAGTAAAATATGCCGGCGTTTCTTTCTCCTCTGAATGATTCTTCCTTCATATCCTGCTGGGGTTAATCCTCCTCAGACAGGTACAGAACACTACAGGTTGTTTAGGAGACCCAGGATGGACCTTCACCGATGCAGTGTCCTCTCTGTGCTCTCCAGCCACCTGGCCCAGAACCCCTTCATGTGCGACTGCCACCTGAAGTGGCTGGCTGACTACCTGTTTGACAACCCCATCGAGACCAGCGGAGCGCGCTGCAGCCACCCCAGACGGCTGGCCAACAAACGCATCAGCCAGGTCAAAGGCAAGAAGTTCAGATGCACAGGTGAGAAACCAGCCCTGCTACCCAGGAATCGTCCTCCCTGCTGCCGCCTCGCAGCCACAGTCCAGTTTTACGCTCCGCTCCGACGCACACGTCCAGAACCGTGAGGCGGGAGAAACTCATTAAACACTAGACCTGTCTGGTTCGGTTTAATCGAGCTCTAGTTTGTTTGGTGCCGCCCTGAACATTTAGCTAGAGATTTGATGGGATGCTTAAGATCCACGTTTTAGAATGGTCTAGTCAAAGACCAGACAAGAAATCTAGTCAGAATCTGTGAAAAAACTGAATTTCACAGACGTTCTCCATCCGGTCCAAAGGTGGGTGGAGTACCCAATGATTGTACTCAGGTAACACTACTTCAGAATAGTTTTCCTCAAGTAAAAGTAAAAATGTAGCATCCAAAAATCTACTTCAGTAAAAAACGTATTTGGTAAAAATGCTACTTGAGTTCTGAGTTATGTATGTTATAAAAAAAAACTTCAAATAAATCAAAAATTTACAAAATAAAGCGGAATAAACTGTTTTCCAAGTCAGTGTTTCTCAATGTAATACCGATACTTGTAATAGATTATATATATAATATACACATATGTGAGTATTGATTCAAATGCCAAGAATCAATTTGATTCCGATTCTGAAGAGCTGGAATTGATTATCAAGATCCGATTCAGTGTGATTCATTTTGAGATTGGTATGGGCCAGTGCTGATAAAACTTAGCTGTTTTCTTAATTATATGCCTGTAATTCAATGACTTAACACTGGGTGGCTAAAGCCTAGTTTATGCTTCTGCGTTTTGACGGAGATGGATTGTCGCAACGCTATTATCCGTCAACGCACGGGCTCTCCGTCAGCTACGCAACGGACGGCGTAGCTGACGGAGGCCCAATTTTTAACTATCTGTCTCCGTCGACGTAGAGCGTCTGCATCTGATTGGTCAGTTTCAGTAACAACCAGAGATCGTTTCACCAGAACGGGGCTCTATAGTCGCTGTAAGTTAATGCAGCGTTTGGCCACTTTATGCTTTATATTGAAAGGATAATTTATCTAATCTGGTTTTTTGGCGATTTAGAACACAAGGAGGTGTAGGAAAACAAGAAAAAAGGCTGCTGTGTTTGTTCCCATGTGTTTCTAGAGGATTTAATTAAGCTGTTTACAGCTTAATCGAAATTTACTTTCTGTCGTTCGTTGCTCCTTGAGGAAGAAATGCGTTCACGAGCCTAGAAAAAAACGGAAGCGGAGCTGTGTGATAGCAGTACCAGAGACGCCATGAAAACTTAGCGCCCCCTGCTGTCCTGGTTGAGCAAAACAATAGAGAATGGAGTGCAAATTTGCAGTCGGAGAAGCAACAACTGGGCTTTACAGTTTACAGTTTGTCTGGATATTTATTCCCTATTTTAGCTGTAAAAAAGAGGCAAACTATGTTAAACAGTTAAAAAGATTTTTGAACTTGTGAATCGATTAAATTCGTTGATTTTTTATATAGATTGAGAATCGATTTTTTTTTTTTCAACACAGCCCTAATATATAATATACATCTTAAAACAAGAGAAAAAGTTCTTCCTGTGTAGGTTTACTGTAAAGTCACCTGACTTCAAAATGCAATGAGCTCAACAGATAGAAAATGACAATAGATAAAAAGTCGGTCACCTTTGATAAACTAAGTGTGAGTAAGTACAATTTTATTTATGTAGCACCTTTCATGGTGTAAGAATCACATGGTGCTTCACACAAACGTAAATGCACTCGACAAGAAGGCAGGACAGGATCTATTATCCAAAAAAAACAGTTATGACAGTTAAGAAACAGATAGGTCTTTATCTGGCCTTTGAAAAAGCCTATGGAGTCCATCGATCTCCAGTCTGTTTGGTTAGGGAGTTCTATAGTCGTTGAGCCACAAAGCAAAAGGCTTTCTCTCCCTTTGTTTTCAGTCTTACTGTAGGAACGGTCAGCAGACCCTGACCACAGGACCTACGAGGAAAGTATAAATATAAGGGCCTCTTATATAATTCAGTGCTGCATGGAGAGCTTTCCATGTAAATTGTTCTCTAAATAAACCAGAAGCCAATGTAGTTTCATCAAGATTGGAGTTGGTGGTGAAAACCAAGAGGACTCAGTCTAGATTCTAGATATAATAATATGTAATAATAATTATTAATAATAATAATAATCCCTCTTAATTTAGCGATGTTGTGCAAATGATGAGAGCAAGAAGGAACCACAGAGTTTACACGTTAATCTAAGGAATATGTTTACGCCAGCAGTTTATACCAGGAGGTACAAGCAGCTCATTTATGCTTGTCACATACAAAAATATAGAACTTGTGATTTTTATAGTAGCCATCCACTGTTCTGGAGATTCTGAATGACATGTATAGCTGAATATCATCAGCATAAAGTTGATATGAAATCTCCTTAACATGACGAACCCAAGTGGAAGCGGTCCGAACACAGAACCCTGAGGTACACCATAACGGATATTAATGACGCTGCCACAATGGCATGCTATGATATTCTCCCATATATCATACTGCAGGACAGCATGGGCCCAGGCCGCTCCCTCCGCCACTAAACACGTCAAACTATAAAGATCATGGAAAAGAAACCAATCCGTTACCATCACTGCAATATTATCCAGAAGTATAAACTGTTTTATAAACTATACCGGTTTAAGTTTTCTCAAACTAACTTTCAAATGTCTTAATAATCTAGCACCTGAGCCTCCCAGTTCATTTATACAAAGACAAAACAGCAACGGAGTCACCAGAGGCTCCATCAATAACGACTGTACAGTTTCACACTGCAAGACTGCGTTTGGTCCGTCTGCTTTTACGTATAAAGTGCAAAGTTGTAGGGTTCTCTACCCACTGAGCTTATAACCATAAATTAGTTTAAAATGTTCACTTATCAAGTCAAGTCTAGGCTGAAATCCAAACACGAATGTACCCATTTGTAAGTAGCACAGATTTTTTGTATGTAATGATTTACATTGTGTATTTAGGTAGGAGTTTAAAATTAGCTCTAGCTGTAAACTCTTTTTGCACAGCATCAGTTACGAGCTTGTTTTGTAATTGCAATGTCCGTGTCAAATAAAAATAAATAAATCAAATAAGTGTGAAGCAGGTGTGAACTCATTATGAGATCAGAGCGATCAGACAAAAACCAGTCCTACGCACAACCTGATACGTGTCACTGCAGTGACGCTGCCTAGCCAACCACGATCCGCGAGTGTTTAAAACATCCAGCAGAGAAAGTCCCGCCTACCAGCTTTGCTAGCTTCAGCTTAAAAATATATCTGCTGTGTTTATGCGTCGAACTGGTCGCTTTATGAGCGTTGCTTGATGCTGACAAAGCCTGCGATCTGAACGCACCATTAGCTCCGCCCACGTCATCGCTGACCAATAGCAGCAAAGGAAAAAACATAGTCTGCCTTTGGTCGGACCAAAGAACCGGACCAAAGGAGTTTTCTGGTCTGAATACACCGTAAGAAAAGATGGGTAGACAAAACCTTTCTGTTCTGTTTGAGGTTCAGATTCTCTCAGCTAAATAAGCCCCGCCTACTTCCCCAGATTAGACCAAATCCTGATGGAAACGCTGTTATTGTGGGTAGTGGTTTTAACAGAAAGGGGGCGCCCCTGAGTCAGAATCTGCTTAAGGCTCCAGAAGACTTTGTGCTTTTACTTGGAGCTGGATTTAAAACCAGGATCTGTAAGTGAAAATAAACTGTTCACTCAATGTTTCACTTTGTAAGGATCGTGTTAAAACGCACCATGAGAATGAAATGAAGCCCTTTACCATGAAACCCATGCATCCGTACGGTTTGTGGCTGTGAGGTGGCAGCATGTGGGACGACGTGATTTTAAACGCGGAAGATGTGAAATATGGAGTCTGGTTTTTTGTTTCTGCGCCGTTTCCTCCGGCTCCTTCGCAGCAGGGAGGAACAGTTCACGCTGATTGGCTGCCGTCTGAATGTGAGCGAATGATTTCACACGTTTCTTAGCTGCTAGCATCAGTTCCTCCTGTCGCCTCGGAGCGTTTTGTCGCGTAACATTCTCTGTGTTCCAAGGTTTTTAACTCCTCCTTTCCCCAGCTTTCTTACTTCCTTTTGTCCGTCTCTAGCCGGCTGAGAGCTCCGCCCCCCCCCCCCGCCACGCCCTGACGCAGGTAACCGGCTCTGTGTCTTTGCTTCAGCGCTTCCCGCCTCCTCCCTGTTCGGACCTGCAGCTGTCTGTCGCTTCTCCACCCCCTCCACCCTGACAACTGGTGCAGCTCTCTGTCGCCCCGCCTTCCTCCTGTGTGGACCTTCATTCTGATTGGTTCGTGCAGCTGTCTCTTGTGCTTGATCTAACCATGTGGCCCCGCCTATTGTGACATCACATGGTTCCGTCAAGCGCCAGGGACCGCCCAGCACACGCCTACATGCCTCTCCCAGCCAATCGCACGCCTTGGAGCCCGACCTAGGGGGCGGAGCACTTTCACTCCACCGTGAGACCGTTGTGTTCGATCTGTGTTGCACATTCATAATCTGACGTATCCAAATCCCAAATTTCCGTTAGCAGCTACGTTGATGCCTCCAGTGTTGGTTGCAGATGCAGATTTTTATTTTGAATGTCTTTATTTCCCCATTGATTGTTTCAAATGAATTTTTTTCTTTGCATTTTCCTGCCAGCTTGCAGTCTGACTCCTGCTTCCACTTTTCCCACTCTCCCTTTCCTCTGAGTAACAGTGTAGCGCCACCACCTGCCTGTAATGCATAATCTCTGCGGAGATAGGTGCAGCATGATGGAAGCAGGCCTAAATAAAAGAAAGGGGCTCTGCTAAATACAAACTTCGTTTGCAGGTCGTTTAACTGCACAAACCAGCGCAACTTTTCTTCCTGAAAAATGATTTATAAACACGTGAAACTGTTATGAATGTTTATCTCTGTGAAACAAATTTTTTTTACTGGTTCCTAGCCTCCCTCCCCTCTTGCTTCTCACTCTCTGTTTCTGTGTGTCCTCCGCTGTCGCTCCCCCGCCCCCTGCAGGTCAGGAGGACTATCGAAGCCGCCTGAGTGGGGAGTGTTTCCAGGATCTGGTGTGCCCAGAGAAATGTCGTTGCGAAGGCACCGTGGTGGACTGCTCCAACCTCAAACTGAGCCGGATACCTCCACACATCCCTGAACACACCACCGACCTGTAAGCGGCTTAGATACTCAGAAGCATTGCAGGACAAAGCCTGCTGGCTTAGTTACATGCAAGGACACACAGATGCAGATATGCAACTTATAGAAACGCCTTTCTGTCGAGCCACGTTTCATTTTCTGCTCTCGGACCAAAATGCATCTTAGTGGTTGTCAAATCGTTTGTGTGGTACACAATACCCACTTGAAAGAGAGCATCTAACTCTAAAGCATCACTCAAACCTCCACAACTTCTCTTTTGTTTAGCTCCTTTGCTTCACTTTCTTGCAGATAACATGAAGCAGGTGAAAGAGAATAATTTAGTTTTTTGAATGAGGTAAGCCAGAAGCAGGTGACAAACATAAACAAATTAATTTGATAGCAAAAATACAAGATGATAAACTCACACTAAGAATAAATTCATGATTACAAACATTTGAGATAAAAATCATATACTTTAAACAATAAATAATTAGCAGATTTTGAATAAATAACTTTCAGGTGCAAATGCCTAGTAGCAAACATTTCCTGACACACACAGAGATCTACGCCGCTCGCTTTGAGCTGCATTACACAAACAAAATCAGCTGATCACCATCACAAAGTCCTGCATTTCAGTGCGGCGTCTTACGCTTCTTCCATGAAGGTTTTGTTCCCTCACTCACCTGGCGTTGCACACAAAACATTCAGAGCGCACCCGCTTATGAGTGTTAGTTAGTTCCTTGTTCCTCTACCTACTTCTGTGTGTTTTTTCTTTTCCTTTATTTCTTTTGCTTATTTCTTTTTATTTACATTTAGTCACTATTTCCACCTTACAGCGGTCTTTTCCACCTCCCTCCTCGTCTCCATCATGATTTCTGATAAAGGGTCAAACTAGAAAAACACTGAACAGGAACAATAGTTCATTCATCTTCCGCTAAAGAACGGGAGAAACAGAAATATCACGTAAGAAACCTGCAAAGTCCCTTTTCTGTCACTCATCTGTCCTCAGCCACGATCAAGTTATAGGTGGGTACAATAAAAATACGACTATATTTATTAAAAATGTAATAATTATATGGAACACAAAAGTCACAGTGAAGTATTAGCTGCACATATGCAAATAAATGTAAAAAATAGAAATCACGCTATAGAAGAAAGCGTATTTTGATACTTTAATAAAAATGAGAATTCCTGAAATAATCAGTCCAATAAATGACAAAAATAGCGTTCATGTTTTGACAAACAATTCTAGTCTTTTTCATGCAACAATCATGTCAGATAATAAAGAGAAACAGTCGAGCAAAACCTCACATTTTATTGTAGAGCTGTTTTGTTTTTTTTGGGTTATTTTCTTGCACAGAAAGTTTCTTTAATTTTTATCAGTAATAATTGGGTCAGATATTCCAAGTACCAAAAATAAAGGATTGTTGTTTAAATTACAAAACCTTTTGTAAGCGGGAAAATTGCTTCCCTTCAGTAAATGATTTTACATATCTCCATTAAATTTCCTTTTTTCCTGTTTTTTACGTTAAAGTGACACTATTTGCGGCTTTAAAAAAGTGAATACAATGCTAAACTTTCTTTAAATGCATTTTAATGCAATGCGTTTGTATTTTGTCTGTGTACACTAAAAATGCATGCAAAATGTGATTAAAGTGTTTGAGCAGGGTGTGGATGGTGAAATGGATCTATCTTACCAGAATAATGTGTATGAATATTTGGCCCCTTTATAAATAGTGTGGCCCCTTGATGGCCCCAAACGCCTAGATCCCCCACTGATCAGAGGAGTCGGTGCTCTCGTCTGTCCGTCTTCCAGCCGAATTCGCTGCTCCTCATTGGCTGCAGGTGTGATGACGGCGAATCACCTCCCCGCAGCCTCGGTTTAAAAGCTGCACGCAAACAGAGCGCAGCTGGGGAAGCGGCGTCACTTCCACACAGTCACTAACCCACTTCAGGCTTTTCCATAAATTATTTCTGTTTTACTTCATCCAGGTTGGTCCGTGCTTTAATGCCATGTATCTCATTAGAAAGTGTCCCCCTGAGCTGAGCTTTCACTTTGCTCCTGTGTAGTTTCTCCAGCTCAGGTACACACACACACACACACACACACACACAGCGCATCCATTTAGCAGCACCTTTTTAGTACAAATTACCTCAATAAAGCAGATGCCTGGCTTCCTATCTCCCCAACTGTTTTCCCTGGGCTCAGGGCGATGTGGGTATTGATGAGAAAAGATTCATTACTCCTCTCCTCTCCTCCAGATTTTTATTTCTTCATCGTTCTTTTGTTTTCTGCTGCATCACAGTTCGACCCCTCGTCCTCCTCCTGTTTGGGTGGAGATCCTCGGTGCATGCAAAGCAGAAAAATAAATCTGACTTCTATCTCTGCCCTCCTCTCTGCAGGCGGCTAAACGACAATGAAATTACCATCCTGGAAGCTGCTGGGATTTTTAAGAAGCTGCCCAACCTGAAGAAAATGTAGGTTCATTTCCAAAGACAATATTTCTGCTCTAAACTGTTTTTATTTTGTTTAGAAATGAAGCGTATTTCTGTTCTACAGGCCGTTTTATGGGACAGACCATGACCAGATTAAAGAAAAATCAAAAGTATCACCTCTTGCAGCTGAATACAAATGCATATCCCAATTTTCAGATGCATATTCTAGAAATATTAAAGGGGAAATATGATACAAATATCACTTTTCTCATCCTTTTTGTGGTGCTATTTGGGTCTCTGCTGCATCCGTAAATATCTGCAAATATGAATAAGAACAAACCATCTTTTTTTAGCCATTTTTCACTGTCAAAAAGTCTTGGGCTTCTAGAAGCCATTTGTAAAAGTGTGACGTCACAACAAGCATCATTTTACATATAACCCCCCCCCCCCATCTATAAAACCACACCCTCACACATTAACCCCACCCACATATGTCAAACCACGCCTACCAAGTCACATTTCAGGCCATTTTCCTGTGTGGAGTATGGAGGACTAATCCTGACGAAATTTAAAACAAATTAATTAATTTGGACATTTTATTGTTTGTTTATTTTATTTAACACATATTCAAAAGATTCACAACACATAATGCATATAAAAATACATAAAGATGCATAAAATTCATGAGTACAGAAGTGATAGAAGCCTTATATAGAAACCAGTTCTTGTAAATTAACTTTTTACAATTTCTTCAACGTTGTAGAGTCATAAAACGGCAAAACTAAATATAAGTAAATCATAAATCTTTCAATTAAATAAATGTGTAAATAAATAGATGAAAAAATCTGTACGTAAAATTGGAAGTAACTACATTAATACATTTAGGGAAACATCATATATGATGAGCCACTTGAAATATGAGCGTCCTAATCTTTTCATTTTGTAGTGTTCTGGAAAAATAAATGTTAATCATTTGCATGAGTCTTCTGGAAAAAGAAACACTTGATTTCATTGGTCTATATTCACCAAAAGGTGGCCCTATTGACCTGATGTTCCCCCCCATGCAAGAATAATAAAAGTAAAAATAAATACATAAACATATGCGGGAATTAATATTATATTTATATTCCTCCATAAAGCAGGTGGGCGGGGCCTGGAACCACTAATTTGCATAAAAGCGACAGATCCTCTCAACCTGAGCTGCTGAGATCGCTTCGTGTTCTAACCTCTAAAAGTGCTTCAATTTCACTGCAACGTGTCGTTCTGTCACACGAAAGCTCAATCATTTAGGCGGGGTGGGTTTAGTTAGAGCCGCACAGCCTGGTCCTTCCTGCAAAACGCACCTTTAAAGGGAACAACGCGAGCGGCTTAAATGGATGATAGCTGGATTAGAAAGAGGAAGGAGAGTTTAAAAAGAGACACGAGCTGCTGGATGAAGGAGGTCTGCAGGAACGGAGAGAGAAAAGCTCCAATAAAGTTTGGATGAAGCAAACATCCAATAGAAGATGGACCTCCGGTTTGGATTTACAGTGAGTCCGAGGTTCTGTGCAGGTAAAAAAAGACGTAGAAGTGTCTGATTTATTGGAGAGGAAATTGCTAACCATCCAGCAGCATCACTGACAATATAGATCGGTTTGCTCTCATTTCCATTTTCCTCCTCCCCGGTGTTTGCTCTGCTTTAATAAGTCTGGTTGGTTTTATTCTTTTCTTCACTTTAGAAATGCTCCTCTCTCCTGATAAGAGGAGAAGCCCAGCCTGGCTGCTGATGGCTATCATCGGGGCTCATTGGGCCCAGCTTTCTGCAGGCAGCCTGCAGTCATTCCCACTCATTTGGGACCATTCGTCTTGTTTGCTTAATGCGTGCAGCAGGTTGGCTGCTTCCTGTGTTGTAAAAGGAAAGGATATTACAATGAGAGAAAGGAGCCGACATTAAGTAGTTCAATGGACGTGATTAATTGCTGCAATCAAGAGGCGATAGCGTGTTTGGTGGGATGGCGGCTTATCTTGTCCCCTGTTTTACGACTGGGTTTGCTGAAGCTGGAGCAAACGGCGAGAACACGACAAACTGATGTGTTTTGTTCCTTCCTGCAGCAACCTGAGCAACAACAAGCTGAGAGACGTGCGTGAAGGAGCGTTCGACGGAGCGGGCGGCGTGCAGGAGCTGCTGCTGACGGGGAACAAGCTAACGGGGCTACAGGGACGCATGTTCAGAGGCCTGAGCGGCCTGAAGACCCTGTGAGTGCAATAAATCTGCTTTCAGCCTCAACGTGGGGATTGTCCCTGCAAGCGATGATTAAACCATTACATGTCATTGCAAAGAACGGCCTGTGCTTTCCGGGGAAGGTGGAAGGTTTGCAGAAGGAAAGAAACTCAGATCTGTAATCAGAGATGAAGCCAAGCTGTGGGAGGCGCCTCTGCTGAATGAGGCCCTCCTATTGGCTGCTTCGTCTGGCTGACTTTACACATATGTTTTAGCTCAGACGGTTTTTAGGGTTGCGGGTTTTTAGTTTTGTGGTCGTTTTTTTGTTAATATTTTTATAATTCACCCCCATTTGTTGTAAAAAGCAGAGGAGAAAATAAAGCCTGCTTTTATTTTTGCGTGCGGTAGAAGTATCGACATTGGAACTCAGTACGATTCTGAAATAATTCAGATCCAAGTATCGGTATTGTATGGGTTTGTAAGAAGTGGTATCGCTGCATCCCTAGTCCTAAAGCTTCAACAACAATAAACACAATTTGGTGTTTTTCTGCCTTCATCAAACTCAGGCCAAATCCAGCCCGCTTTAGACATTCATGTGGCCCTTTGAACTCTAGAGGAATATAAGTTCTGTTTATGAGCGCCTACTTACTATTTATCAGTCAAATTAGTGTTTATTTGAATAGTCCTATGTTACATCATTGTGATAATATGTCCATATTCTTTTATTATTAAGTAGTACTTGTTGAAGTAAAGATATTTACCAGTATTTTAACAAGTTGTTAAAGATAGTTGTATCTATACTTTCTTCCCCGACTGGCACTTTAAGGAGCTCCATGTTCTTCATGCTGGAAATGAGTTCAGTCTCCCACCTTCAGGTGGCGCCACAGAGCCTGTTTCTATATAAAGAATCCTATAGTCAGCAGTAGCTCTGTGAACGGCTTTAAGTTCTGTTCTGGTTGTTGGTTCTGGTCCACATTAAACCAACCAGAACGAGCTTCACTCAGTCAGAAATCAGCCTAACGAGGGACACACCCGTCCAACGTCTCAGAAAGGCTAGCGTCCAATTAAGACTCATAGCACAGTGGACGACTCTTGACCTGGTGTGTGTGTGTGTGTGTGTGTAATGACTCTGTTTTGCCATCATTTATGGGACTAATGACTCTCTAATGTCATCATGGCTGCCTCTGGATTATGTTAAGAGGCTCCTGCTCCAGTAATAGCCCCGCTAACGTGGTTAGCCTGTCCCAGATGTTGCTAATGCTAACTAACTCACTTATGGTGCCTCATGGTTGCATGTCAGGAGCTGATGTCAGATCAGAGCCCATCAGGAGGAGCAGGAGGCTGCTTCCTGTTTACCCTGACAGCATGGGTGGAGCTGTTTCACATCAGATCGCATCTTCTCGTGTCTTAAGGCTGTGACAGGCTCTCATCATCCGTCTGGTTTCTCCTGTAGGACCGATCTGGAGCTGCTTCATCTCATTTTCTACATGAGCAGATTTTATTTTGTGTGTGTTTATCAGTAAATCTAATTGACGACCTGAAATCAACGAATATAGCTGCAGTTTATCACTGTATGTTCATCTCTGTAACCGTTCAATAAACAAGCAACATAAAAAAAAGATCAAATTTGCTCTAAGAAGAATTTCTGTGAACATTTTGAGTTTTATCTGGTTTAAGTTTCTGATTTCTCTCTCTGTGGTTAAATCAGGGTTCCTGCAGGTTTCTTCAAGTTACATTCAAGTCTTTTTAAGACCGTTTGTATATTTTAAAAAATTACTACGTGTTTCATGGCTTATTTCTTAGCCCTACCGGCAGAGAAAACAAAAATTCTTATGTTTCAGTGGAATGTGTAAAAGATGACAACAAGGCACGCAGAGGTGTGGAAATCAAGACAGTTTGCCTAAAAATTCTACGTTTTTTTAAACATTGGTTATGTTTTTTGTTCGTTAATCTTCATTTACTAAAGACATCCTGCATTCTCAATTATGTAGCATAATTTATTCTAAATAACAGTGGCTGACAAATTAAGACTTTCGAGGGAAAATGCAATATAAAAAGTTAAATACATCATTAATCTTTAGACCCAGATATTAGCAGTGGGCAATATAAAAGGTAAAAATGATATGAATTTAGCCAAAGGTAGAGATTTGGACTAAACCTCGATTATGCATTTTGATGATGTCATCAAGCTGTGCCTACAAACTTTTTCTACCAGGAACACTTTCCCTGCATCCGAATTGTATAGTATTTACTACGTACTGCTAGTAGCTACTTCTTGCCCGTAGATCCAGTAAGTACTGCGTAGCAAACGAGTTGGTAGTAGGCATGAAATCGGACGTACTGCTCCACCATTTTACCAGGATGTTTGCGATTCGTTACGTCACCTGTGGCATAGCCGACGTCACTCTTCTTCTACGATTTTGGGGCTTCCGCTGCATTGTGGGATAGCGTAGCATACATCGGATTTCACTGTGGCGGTAGTACACATCCGGGAACTTTACGCCTACTTGGACAGTCCATACTAGAGATTCGGATGTACTACATCGCTCGCTTACTTATTTTGGCCTGCTATATAGTAGGCATTGTGGGGGTATTTGGATGCAGGGAAAGATACTGATGTTCAGTGTTTGTCTTCACACTAGATATTTAGATTTTAAAGTTAGTGGTTTGTTTTTGTGCTATATTAAATGTATATGTAAGTAATAAGAAATGTAGCTTTTATCCTATTAGAAATATGTTCATCTTTATCTTGTTAAAAAATATATTTTGTTTTGTTTTTTTGGTGGGTGGGGAATTTAATAATTTTAAAATAAATCTTGCACAATAAATGTTCTTATTTTTGAAGTTGTTTTGCTGGAATGTGTCTATAAAGTGAGAATATTCATAAGCAGTAATTTTGACTTATATAAAGAAAAAAATAATGCACCTTAATACATAAGGTTATTGCAAATACTTTGGATTATATCACGATATAGTTTTGAGGCCATATTCTCCAGCCCTATCAGAAACATTAAAATGAAAGACTTTTAAAATCTTTTTTAGGTATTATTTCCAAATGTATAAGTTCAGTGTTTTAAGGCTTTTTAAGCACCATTATCAGCCTTTTAAATACCTGATTTTAATGCGAGAGGAAAGTCTAGTGGAAGGAAAAAGTCAGAAGTCTCTCTGAGAACTTTCTTTGGACCCGGGTCTGGATCTGGAAGCGGATGAATAATGTGGCAAGCAGATAGAAACTGGACCAGGTGATAGTGGGATCAGGCTAAACCTCAAACAGCCAATGAGAAGAGAGGAAATCTGATTGGATAACACCTGTCTTCAGGTTTACTCAGGGCTTCACTCACCCACCTCTGATAAAACTGGCTCCTCCCACTTCTCAGAGTTTGTGGAGGAGGTCCCTGAGCTCAGGTGGAGCAGATGTTCCAGGTATGCTCCTGATCCCTGCAGCAGCCTGCCACCTTCCCAGCTGTTCCTTCCAGTTCTCTAGCTCTTCGTTTATCTGCATGTGTCAGAACAAGGGCTGGGTATCGATTCAAATTTCAAGAATCGATTCAATTCCGATTCACAAAAGTTAGAATCGATTATCACGATCTGATCCAGCTCGATGTTGATATGGGTCAGTGCTAATAAATGTTTTTTTTAAGCTGTTATTTTAATTATATGCCTAATATTCAATGACTTAACACTGGGTAAGTAACAGTTCACCATGGAAAACTGTATTAACCCTTTCAGACACAAAACTTAAAATGGCCGCCTGGACTGTTCCTTCCTATTTCAGTTTAAAAAAAGGCAAACTTTTCTAAAAAATAGAATCGATTTTTGAACTTGAGAATCGATTCAGAATCGTTTTTTCGATTATTTCAACACAGCTCTAGTCAGAACCTCGTCTGCTGGGTAACTCGGCCCCATCTAAAGCGGTGCAGACGTTTGTTCAGCGATCAGGTCTGATGTGTGTTTTTGTGTTTCCAGCATGCTGCGCAGCAACCAGATCGGCTGCATCGACAACAGCTCCTTCACGGGTCTCAGCTCGGTGCGTCTGCTGTCGCTGTACGACAACCGGATCGCCAGCATCGCCCCCGGGGCCTTCTCCACCCTCCACTCCCTCTCCACCATGTGAGTCCCGCTCGTTTCCACTCGTTTTCTCGCCTGTTTTTCTTCATCCCTCCTCTCTGTGGGGCTCACACACAAACAAAGATTCACAGCCTAATATTTCAGCACATGTTGCTCTCTGGAGACCATCGTCCTCGCAGATGCTCTCCATCATTATCGGGTAGATTGGCAGGGATCCATTTGTTATCAGTGCCACACACACACACACACACACACGGCTGTACTTGGACCCTTCTGAAGATTGTTTTGTTCTCTCAAAGATGAGCACACCTGCTGCAACAAAGAGCTGCATTATTGGCTGGTGTGTTAGCCTAATGGCTGCTCTTGGTTTGGTTTGGCTGTGAGTTTAAGGCCTGGTGCACCGCAGGATTCTTAGGCAATGGCAATTTTATCAACAAAAATGTAATTCAAGGTGCTTTTAAACCGAATTTAAAACCGATTTTGCCCCTCCGACACACTCCAATGATCAGGATGCCGTGTATTCAGAGGGCCTGGACTCCGATCACAAATCATGGATATCCAACATGTTGGATTGTCTTAGTACGATATCATAGCGTGTGTTGTGTGTTACGAGCACAAACAAGCATGCAGTCTGTTAAATGAACCAAGACTTGGTTTGATTTGCTGATCCTAAAATCAATTAGGGATAACTGGTTATTTTCTTCTGAGAAAATCTGAGGCTAAAACACCAAAAAAAAGGTTAAACTTTTAGCATCTGATGGTAACTTTGGTAAAACTACGAGGAATGAAAGTTTGTAGTTAAGGCTAAAAAAACTATTAAAAAGAAATTAAATACTTTTTAATGTAAGAAAAAATATTATTTTAATACATTTCAATTTCTTTGAATTTTACTTAAAATAATTTTATTTACAACATTAAATTAATAAAATAATTAGCTACAAAGGAAACTTGCCAAGTTGCTAAAATCTTAAAATTGTATACAATTGAAAAACAAAACTGCCTTTAATTTTTTATTTATTTTAAATAATCAAATTAAATCTCCATTCTGTTCAATACTTTCTACTTTTTTAAGTTCTAGAACAGAATAAAATCAATTTAAAATTAATTTCATGAATTGAAAGAAAGAAAATTGGTGAAAAAATTTTTTTTTTTTTTATGCTGATCAAAGTAATAAAATATTTTACTTGATTAAAGTGAACAGAAAACGTAGCGAACTGTGATTTCTGTGAACGGTTACACCTATAGTACTGATGCCTCGAACTGAGCATGCTCCAGCCGCTGCTGCTAATTGGCTGCTCACAGGGTAAATATTTAGCGACAAATTCCGATAATAAATGGAGACAAAACATACAAGTTATGAACAGACCCAGCCACGCAAATCAGAAGTAAAATCAGACCCAAATATGTCACCAGAAAGCCCAGCATGACCAGTCCATCTTCCATCCTGATGATCTTCACCATTTTAGGAACTTTCTCCACAATGAATGTTCTTAAAACCAAATAGTTCCTCCACACATGCATGAGAAAAGCGCTGACTCCATCCAAGCCAGGGTAAAAACTAAATGTGTCCAGAATTAAATTCTTCTAATTATTTGTGAACATGGACAGTTGCAATGTGTTATTGTCTTACATTCGTTAAATGAGAGAATATTAAATAAAGAATCATATGTTCAGCACTTTGTTACGTGGAAATAGATGTTGTCTAAATGTATTTGAATTAGACATAATTTAATTTATTTAACAGGCAAATCACTGAGTAAAAGTAATAAGCTACTTAAACATACGCCACACTAAATTGTAAGAAAATACGATCTTCTTTCCCTGACTAGACCCATTTACTAATTAATTGAGTACCCCTGCTCTAAAGTACTGGGAATGACATGAACTCTGCATTATAGGATGTATTTTCTTAGTTCCACTCTGGTCTGATGACCTCTGACCTCCTCCGCCACAGAAACCTCCTGTCCAACCCGTATGTGTGCGACTGTCACCTGGCATGGCTCGGTCAGTGGCTGAAGAAGACCCGGGTGGTGAGTGGGAACCCCCGCTGCCAGAAGCCCGCCTTCCTCAAGGAGATCCCCATCCAGGACGTAGCCGCCCCCGACTTCACCTGTGACGGTGAGACGTTTCTCCCTCTCCTCTCTGCAGAGGTTTGTCTTCGGTAATTCCTCCGTGCTCAGGCAGCACACCTGGAAACGCAGCGGGCTGGAACAGCACCGCAGGATAGGAGCTGCAAGAACATCAAATAAAAAATATAGTAGTGAAGTGCTAGATACACTAGCAAGTATTAGATATACTAGCTGATACTACATAGACTCATAATATACTATATATATTAGTTTTATATTAGATATATTGGTAATATACTAGATATTAGCAAATACTAGATATTACAAAATATTTGATAAAAGCAAATACTAGACATTAGCAGACATTAGCAAGTAATAGACATTAGCAGAGATTAGCAAATACTAGACATTAGCAGACATTAGTAAATACTAACATTAGCAAGTACTAGACATTAGCAAGTAATAGAGATTATCAGGTACTAGACATTAGCAGACGTTAGCAAATACTAGACATTAGCAGACGTTAGCAAATACTAGACATTAGCAGACATTAGTAAATACTAACATTAGCAAGTACTAGACATTAGCAAGTAATAGAGATTATCAGGTACTAGACATTAGCAGACGTTAGCAAATACTAGACATTAGCAGACGTTAGCAAATACTAGACATTAGCAGACATTAGTAAATACTAACATTAGCAAGTACTAGACATTAGCAAGTAATAGAGATTATCAGGTACTAGACATTAGCAGACGTTAGCAAATACTAGACATTAGCAGACGTTAGCAAATACTAGACATTAGCAGACATTAGTAAATACTAACATTAGCAGAATTAGTAATCTAACATTAGCAAGTACTATAAATTAGCAGGTACTAGACATTAGCAGACATTAACAAATACTAGACATTAGCAAGTACTTACATTAGCAGGCACTAGACATTAGCAGAATTAGCAGTATAGACTTAGAGACATTAGCAAGTACTAGACATTAGCAAGTAATAGAGATTATCAGGTACTAGACATTAGCAGACGTTAGCAAATACTAGACATTAGCAGACGTTAGCAAATACTAGACATTAGCAGACATTAGTAAATACTAACATTAGCAAGTACTAGACATTAGCAAGTAATAGAGATTATCAGGTACTAGACATTAGCAGACGTTAGCAAATACTAGACATTAGCAGACGTTAGCAAATACTAGACATTAGCAGACATTAGCAAATACTAACATTAGCAGACATTAGTAAATACTAACATTAGCAAGTACTAGACATTAGCAAGTAATAGACATTAGCAGGTACTAGACATTAGCAGACGTTAGCAAATACTAGACATTAGCAGACGTTAGCAAATACTAGACATTAGCAGACATTAGCAAGTAATAGACATTAGCATGTACTAGACATTAGCAAGTAATAGACATTAGCAGGTACTAGACATTAGCAGACGTTAGCAAATACTAGACATTAGCAGACGTTAGCAAATACTAGACATTAGCAGACATTAGCAAGTACTAGACATTAGCAGACATTAGTAAATACTAACATTAGCAAGTACTATACATTAGCAGGTACTAGACATTAGCAGACATTAACAAATACTAGACATTAGCAAGTACTATACATTAGCAGGCACTAGACATTAGCAGACATTAGCAGGTACTAGACATTAGCAGACATTAGCAAGTACGAGACATTAGCAAGTACGAGACATTAGCAGACATTAGCAAGTACTAGACATTAGCAGACATTAGCAAATACTAACATTAGCAAGTACTAGACATTAGCAGACATTAGCAAGTAATAGACATTAGCAGGTACTAGACATTAGCAGACGTTAGCAAATACTAGACATTAGTAGACGTTAGAAAATACTAGACATTAGCAGACATTAGCAAGTACTAGACATTAGCAGACGTTAGCAAATACTAGACATTAGCAGACATTAACAAATACTAGACATTAGCAAGTACTAGACATTAGCAAGTACTAGACATTAGCAAGTACTAGACATTAGCAGGTACTAGACATTAGCAAGTACTAGACATTAGCAAGTACTAGACATTAGCAGGTACTAGACATTAGCAAGTACTAGACATTAGCAAGTACTAGACATTAGCAGGTACTAGACATTAGCAGACAATAGCAAGTAATAGACATTAGCAGGTACTCGACATTAGCAGACGTTAGCAAATACTAGACATTAGCAGACGTTAGCAAATACTAGACATTAGCAGACATTAGCAAGTACTAGACATTAGTAGACGTTAGCAAATACTAGACATTAGCAGACATTAACAAATACTAGACATTAGCAAGTACTAGACATTAGCACGTACTAGACATTAGCAAGTACTAGACATTAGCAAGTACTAGACATTAGCAGGTACTAGACATTAGCAGGTACTAGACATTAGCAGACAATAGCAAGTAATAGACATTAGCAGGTACTCGACATTAGCAGACGTTAGCAAATACTAGACATTAGCAAGTACTAGACATTAGCAGACATTAGCAAATACTAACATTAGCAAGTACTAGACATTAGCAGACACTGGCAAATGCTAACATTAGCAAGTACTAGACATTAGCAAAAACTAGACATTAACAAATACTAGACATTGGCAAGTACTAGACATTAGTAAATACTAGACATTAGCAGACATTAGCAAGTACGAGACATTAGCAAAAACTAGACATTAACAGACATTAGCAGATTCTAGATATTAGCAGGTACTAGACATTAGCGGACATTAACAAAACCTAGACATTAGCAAGTACTAGACATTAGCAAGTACTAGACGTTAGCTGTTACTAGGCATTAGAAGGTACTAGGCATTAGCAGGTACTAGGCATTAGCAGACATTAGCAAAAAACTAGATATTAACAAATACTAGACTTTGGGAAATACTAGATATTGTGCAAGACTAGATCCTAGCAAATACAAAGTATTAGCAAATACTTGACATTAGCAAATACTAGATATTAGCAAATATTCAATATACTAGATCTACTGAGGAATAAAAGAAGATGATGATTTTAATGCAGTTGTGGACCTGATTAGACAGCTTGAGTTCATCCATCCATCCATCCATCTGGACAGTAGTTATCTGGGTTTAATCCTTTAATTATATCCAGAGTTTGCATCAGTCCTCATTGTTTTTTCACCGTCCATACTCTCAGCTGCTCCATCCATCTCTACAGACTAATCTCCCACTTTCTGGTTCCTCCCTCTAGAATAAAATAACTTGACGGTCAAGAGCAAACATTCATTAATACAAAGTGAATAATAAGAGGTTGTTTTGATCCTTGCATGACGCTGCGCTGCTCAGGTTGTAGTTTTCAAAAGATCTAGATAAGTAGAAACATGAAATGGATCGTTCTCTGGCTAAGAAGCACCCGTCAGATGTCTGAAGACATCCTGCAGGGTCCTAGAACAAGAGACTGTCCAACATAACCTCATGGAGAAGAAGGGTTCTCACATTTTAAACGGGTTTCCCCTATCAGGAACACAGACACGTTCTGTCTATTTTTAGCTGAGGAAAACGGCCGTTAAGGTGTTCAGATGCAGCCGGGGGGAAAAGTAAAGTTAATTGAATTTGTGAGAAGATGTTTAGCGCACATTTAGATGTTAGTTCAATTAGTGTGAAGTGAGTCGGCCCCAGGCTGCACCTCCCTGTGGACGCTAGAGCTACACGCAGCAGATTGGACACACATTTCAACATGCACACGACCCCCTCAGCGGCCGTAAGCGCTCGTTCATTCCACATTTACAGATGAGCTCAATTATAAGACGCCAACGATGACCGGGAGGGGAGCCTTCATTTAATGCAGCCTGGACAGGGCGCTGGTTCGATTCCCCGCATGGACACGCACACACAACAGTGACAATCAGTGTTTAACCAGCAGGAGGCTGAGAATAAAGTGTTAACATGAAAGGGGCACAACAAAGAGTTCAGAGACTTTCCCTTTTTTAGCCGACACATCGGCTTCAGTTCCAGCTGTGCTGGGATTGGCCCGGCTTCCAGTTCTCATTATCCTTCATTATGGTTTTAACTGGGTTTGTTTTCCAGTTGGGACCACAGTTCGGCTGCTTACGTTTCTCTGAGGCGGCGTGAGCGAACGAGAGCGGCGGAAGAGGCCGGATCCAAGAACAACACCGCTCCTCGTTTATCAGAGCCTCGGAGCGATTGCAACCACTCTGTGTTTGTGTGAAGGGAACGCTCGTTACAACCACATCTACAACATCCTCACAGCAGGACAGAAACACGTGTTGAATCATTTTAGGAAGCATGTTCCTGCGGAGAAATGTATGAAAACATCCTCCATGTCCTGTTGGGGTTTCTTCCGGTTAAAGGTTCCAGTTTTTCCTTTCCTCTGTCGCTACGTGTTGTTCCAGGAGGAGTAAATATCACAGCACAAACCCACCTCCTTAATACTAGATAAATAAACTTGTCTTTTGTGAAAATTTACTAGAAACAAGTGAAAGTATCTGTCCATGCGGTAAGAAATTTTTTTTTACTAAGAACTCTTGAAATAAGAATAATTTCTAGACCTAAATGAAGCTAAAAAAAAAGTGAATATTTCTTATTTTGAGAAAGATTTTTGTTCTAAATGGCATCTGAGCTATTTTTGCTTCAAATAAATGTAACATACTTACATTTTAGATATATACAGACTAAATGAGAAAAACATTTAATTAAAACAAGTCGAATCATCTAAAACATGAAACTGGAAGCTAGCATGTAATGCTCAAAGCAAGATGGAGATGATAATTTGGTTGATTTAAGACAATAAATATGGTCAAGTTACAGGGAATATGCAGTGTAACAACGAATCCATGCTCACTGTAAAAACCGTCAAAAAATCTGGTTTCCAGCTAAAAAGTATTTTTGATTTTATTTTTAGACTTACATATATACTACAGAAGAGCAGAATGTGTTAATTATTCATCTTATTTTGAGTATATCTATATATATGTCTTACTTTTTAGCATTCTTACCAAGTGTAACCCTTAATTTGCAAAGCTTTAGACTATGATCAAGTATTTTGAGAGTTAGGTTAGTCTAAAGCTTCTTAAATTAAGCGACATAATCTGCCAATGAAATACGACAATTTGCACTTGGTGAGAATTCTCAAAAATAAGACAAATAATACGTAAAATAAGATTAATAATCTCACACCTTCTGCTCTTCCTTAGTATATAAATCTAAAAACAAGACCAAAAATACTTTTTAGCTGGAAACAAAACATTTTGACGTGGTTAGATGGACAGAAAACTTTTTTTATTTATAGGAATTTTTGGATAAGTCAATGCAAGAGCCGTCCATCTGTCGTGTTTGTCAGAAAATAGGAAGTATATAAGTAAAAAAAAAAACAGGTGAAGGCAAATAGCTGGGCTGGGGCGTGGATTGGCAAGGGAGACGGAAATGGACTTACGCATGCGCATAAGTGCTCACGGAACAGATCGTGCAGTGACAGGCCACGCCCTGTTTCACGAATCATCGAAGTAAAACACAAAGTTTCCCTCAGTGTCGGTTTAATCGCCACAGGTTGCAGGATTTTCCTACAGCTGCGGCAGATATGAGACAAATAAATGTTCATGTATTTCTGTCTCATCAATGTCTCCCGAATAATTTTACGTCCTCGCAGAATCGCGCGTTTGCAGCTGACTCTGAGTGCTATGGAGTTAACATCTGGTCGCTTTAAAAGCTGCTTCCTCTCCGTCTCTTTTCCACGTCGTCCTCATCCGTCTGGTTTTTCTCCTCGGGGTTCCATGAAGACATTTGTCTGCTCTCGTCTGTCCAGGTGCCGAGGAGAACGGCTGTCTCCCTGCGTCTGCTTGTCCCGACGTCTGCACGTGCTCAGACGGAGTGGTGCGCTGCAGCAACCGGGGGCTGCGCTCTCTCCCCAAAGGCATTCCCAAGGACACCACGGAGCTGTGAGTCTGGCGGGCGTTCAGGCTGGAGCTGAAAACTCCTCCAGTAATAATGAAATATTACAGCCAGAAACACTGAGGAGCTCTGAGCTCTCTGGCTGTGAAATGGACCTGGGCTAAAGGTGATCAGGTATTGATCGGGTATTGATCAGGCTGAAGAAGACACTCCATCTCTGTCCACATGACCCAGTTATGACCCGAGGAGAGGCAGGAGGCGACTGGATCATCATTTATTCACCGTTTACTGTAGAAAGATGGAGACGTTTAAAGGGACAGTAACACCAGAAAATGAGCCGAAGTTCAGCTGAGACCGACCTGAAAGACTCGGGACTCGACCTGGGTCTGAAACCGACCTGAACTCGAGACTCGACCTGTTTCTGAAACCGACCTGAAAGACTCGAGACTCGATCTGGGTCTGAAACCGACCTGAACTCGAGACTCGACCTGGGTCTGAAACCGACCTGAAAGACTCGAGACTCGACCTGGGTCTGAGACCGACCTGAAAGACTCGAGACTCGACCTGGGTCTGAAACCGACCCGAGAGACTCGAGACTCGACCTGGGTCTGAAACCGACCTGAAAGACTCGAGACTCGAAATGGGTCTGAAACCGACCTGAACTCGAGACTCGACCTGGGTCTGAAACCGACCCGAGAGACTCGAGACTCGACTTGGTTCTGAGACCGACCCGAGAGACTCGAGACTCGACTTGGTTCTGAGACCGACCTGAAAGACTCGAGACTCGATCTGGGTCTGAGACCGATCTGAACTCGAGACTCGACCTGGGTCTGAAACCGACCTGAACTCGAGACTCGACCTGTTTCTGAAACCGACCTGAAAGACTCGAGACTCGATCTGGGTCTGAAACCGACCTGAAAGACTCGAGACTCGACCTGGGTCTGAGACCGACCTGAAAGACTCGAGACTCGGTCTGGGTCTGAGACCGATCTGAACTCGAGACTCGACCTGGGTCTGAAACCGACCTGAACTCGAGACTCGACCTGGGTCTGAAACCGACCTGAACTCGAGACTCGACCTGGGTCTGAAACCGACCTGAACTCGAGACTCGACCTGGGTCTGAAACCGACCTGAACTCGAGACTCGACCTGTCTGAAACCGACCTGAACTCGAGACTCGACCTGGGTCTGAACCTGACCCAAAAGACTCGAAACTCGACCTGGGTCTGAAACTGACCTGAACTCGAGACTCACCTGGGCTGAAACACCTGAAACCGAGACTCGACCTGGTCTGAAACCGACCCGAAAGACTCGAGACTCGACTTGGTTCTGAGACCGACCTGAAAGACTCGAGACTCGACTGGGTCTGAAACGACTGAACTCGAGACTCGACTTGGTCTGAAACCGACCTGAATCGAGACTCGACCTGGGTCTGAACCGACCTAACTCGAGACTCGACCTGGGTCTGAATCCGACCTGAACTCGAGACTCGACCTGGGTCTGAAACCGACCTGAACTCGAGACTCGACCTGGGTCTGAAACTGACCCGAGAGACTCGAGACTCGACTTGGTTCTGAGACCAACCTGAAAACTCAGACTCGACCTGGGTCTGAAACCGACCTGAACTCGAGACTCGGTGGGTCTGAAACCGACCTGAACTCGAGACTCGACCTGGGTCTGAAACCGACCTGAACTCGAGACTCGACCTGGGTTTGAAACTGACCCGAAAGACTCGAGACTCGACCTGGGTCTGAAACTGACCCAAAAGACTTGAAACTCGACCTGGGTCTGAAACTGACCTGAAAGACTCGAGACTCGACCTGGGTCTGAAACCTGAAAGACTCGAGATTCGATCTGGGTCTGAAACCGACCTGAACTCGAGACTCGACCTGGGTCTGAAACCGACCTGAACTCGAGACTCGACCTGGGTCTGAAACCGACCTGAACTCGAGACTCGACCTGGGTCTGAAACCGACCTGAAAGACTCGAGACTCGATCTGGGTCTGAAACCGACCTGAACTCGAGACTCGACCTGGGTCTGAAACTGTCCGAGAAACTCGAGACTCGACCTGGGTCTGAAACCGACCTGAAAGACTCGAGACTCGACCTGGGTCTGAAACCGACCTGAACTCGAGACTCGACCTGGGTCTGAAACCGACCTGAACTCGAGACTCGACCTGGGTCTGAAACCGACCTGAACTCGAGACTCGACCTGGGTTTGAAACTGACCCGAAAGACTCGAGACTCGACCTGGGTCTGAAACTGACCTGAAAGACTCGAGACTCGACCTGTGTCTGAAA
>JAPXFQ010002170.1:0-14062 GCA_028564705.1 Apricaphanius iberus
AATAAAGGCGCAGCTCCCCTCTAGTTACGTCATGAGTTCACGTTCCTGATTTCATTCGTTAGAAGCGAGTTTCCGTTTCCGGTTGACTACTGCTGCGTGAGCACGAGTTTGCAGCTCGACCTTCTATAACAATTTTCACCTCCCTAAGCAGATGTTCTCGGTTTAGTAAATGACAAAAAAGTAAGTAAAAGTTTATGCTTCTTACCTGCTGTTATTTCTGGTTTCGTAAGTTTGACTGAGTTAATTAGTCACGGCAGATGTCAACTTTAGGTTTACAGGCTGTTCTCAGCTTGCCGCCGTTGTGGTGTTTGTGAACAGGGAAGGTTATCGGTAGAACATCGGGCCGTTGAAGGCGGGATGTTTTGTCTTTATGTTAATGTGGGGCAGGTGTAGTAATCAGGGAATTAAGTGTGCGGTCGGGATGCTGCTGTTATTTTTTTCGGCCACAAGATGGTGCCATTGTACTCAGTTTAAGGGAATTATTTGTTAAGCGTTTATATTCTGGTTTACATGAGATGAATAGAATCCTATTTTATTTTCCTCATCTTATGTATGTTTTATTGATGCTGTGTTAGCAGCCTTGATCTGATTTTATGTCTGTTTTGATGTTTTTTCAGAACTAGATGAATACACTGCTGTATTGCATATGCCTTTTGGATTAAAATCAGCAAACCAAAATCCCTGAGGTCTTTTTTTGGAGCCCCTTCTTCATTCCTATGTTCTAACCGACATACCACCTTGTCTGTCCGTCTGCTCCTTCAAAGAACTAGCTCCTAGTCGTTGCCTCCCTAACATTTTGGTCCTTCGAGCCGGATGACTGCAGTTAAGGTGGAAATAGTAGAAGAAATGGATCCTGCCACAAGACCTAAGAGGAAGTCACGCCCCCCAATGAGATTACATGAGTATGAAGTGGATTTTGTAGGATACCAGACACGGGATCTGTCCCCACTGTACACTGGAAGGGCAACACCACAGCCAGAAGAGTTTCCAAACACACAGAGTCCTTTCCACTCACCATTCTCCGGGCGCTTTAGAAATGCTGCTCACCCTGAGGCACTTCAGCAACCCCATGGTCATCCCCAGAGAACAAATAGGGAATGGGAAAATATACCCAGACCTTGGCCTGTAGCCTCAGGGGAGGATGGTGTATGTGACTTCTCCTCAGAGTTCAGAGCTATACAGGAAGAGAACGAGAAGTTGCTCCGATCACAACAGTGGATTCAGTCAGGGCTAAAGGAACTCAATGAGGCCCGAACCGAGATCAAGGAACTAATAAACATTGCACGTTCTTTAAAAACAGAAATGGCAAGTCGACCCCAAGGTGCTACAGCTCCCAACAGCTACCTTTGCACAGCAGATGATCTGGAAGAAGACTGGCCTCCTCCCCCACCATGTCCCGAACCTGAGCCAGACCTACACAGTAACATGCAGTTACTGAAGATAGAAGAGGGCAGAAATGAGCCTCATTACCCTCCCCCTCCCAAAGACTCTGGTTATCCTGCTCAGTGGCTCCCACCACCTCCTCCACCTCCAGTCCCGACTCCGGTGGATGCAGCAGTAAGACACCTGGCATCACATCCAGCTCAGCAACGCATACCTTCGAGGGGGACAGCTACCTACATCCCTTCCTCGACCCACGGTATTCCGCCACCCATACCTGAGCCATATTATCGAGGTCCATACCCTACAATCCCTAAGTTTACTAATCCAGATCCCAGTGAGTTTGCAAGGCTCCGCATAGCTTTAGAGAACCTGCTTCCACCTACCTCCTCTGAACTGTACCGCTACCAGGTACTTTTAGATCAGCTTAAATTAGAAGAAGCTAAGCTTATTGCAGATGCCTATCTGAACTCTCCAACCCCCTACAGCGACACCATGGCAGCCCTTCACGACAAGTTTGGCCAACCACATCAACTAGCCCTCAGAAAGATAGCTAGTGTTCTCGAAGCCCCTGAAGTTAAACGTGGTGACACTGTAGCATTCCAGAAGTTTTCCCTGCATGTACAGTCCTTAGTAGGACTGCTACAAACTCTAGGTCCAGAGGGAGAAATTGAACTTAACTGTGGCTCCCACGTAGCACGCCTACTGGGTAAGCTTCCTTCTGAACAGCGTGCAGACTTCCGCCGGCACCAGTTTAAACAGACAGGAACCAGTCACACCCTACGTGACCTGTCAGAGTGGCTCCGCTACGAGTCGTGGTGTCAAGGGTTTGACAGTCACACTAGTCACCGACCCAGTAAGGAAAGGGTGAATCCGAAGAGCGACAGCCGTGCTGCCAAACCAACAATAACGGTCCTCCATGGTGCTGGCGGACACGTAGGAACCCCCTACCACAAAGGCAAGGCAGAAAAGGGGAGGACTAAGTTTAAAACGTACTGCGCTTACTGTGAGAGCAACGATCATCATCTAAGCCAGTGCAATGAGGTTTCCAAACTCTCCAACAGTCAACTTAAAGAGTGGATTCAAGTTAACAAGCGTTGCTGGCGCTGTGCTCGAGCCCACCTGGCTGCTCAATGTACACTGAAGAAGCCCTGTAATCTGTGTCAGGGCAAACACCTCCAAGTTCTCCATGAGATCAACACTAGGGCAGGGAAGGATAATCAGGACGCAGAAGTCCAACAGGAAAGCTGTCTGGTGAGCTCAACCGCCAACACCCTCTACCTCGATCGACCAGGAACAGGCAACAAAGTAATGCTGAAGGTCGTGCCCATTCTCATCCACCATGGGGGACGAACTCTGAGGACCTATGCTGTCCTAGACGACGGATCTGAAAGGTCCATGTTATTACCCAAAGCAGCCAAAACATTGGGCATAAAGGGCATTCCAGAAGACCTTCCGCTACGCACAGTAAGACAAGACATTCAAGTGCTTCCTGGATACACAGTGTCCTTTCGTGTCTCTCCAGTAACCAACCCTCATACCAGTTACAAGATCGAGGGTGCATTTACAGCCAATCGCCTCAGCCTTGCCCAACACACCTACCCTGTGGAACGTCTTCAGCAGAAGTTCAGACATCTCCGCAACCTTCCCATCCCTGCCTTCAGAGAAGCTGAACCTGTACTGCTTATCGGTTCAGACCAAGCTCACCTGGTCACCCCAGTTGAACCTGTCAGGCTTGGACCCCCGGGCAGTCCGGCTGCTGTCCACACAAGATTAGGATGGACCCTCCAGGGCCCTGTCCACCTCATGGGGCGGCCCACAGACTCGACACAGTGTCTGTTTACATCATGTCCTCCCCAGCTGGAAGAGCTGTATAGGCACGTCGAAAGACTTTGGCGACTGGACTCGGTCCCTCATCGCCCAGAAAGGGAAGTAACGCGGTCAAAGCAAGATCAGCTAGCCGTGGCTACCCTTGATGTGAAAACTGTTCGCACAGAAGTGAATGGTATCCAAAGATACGCCACACCACTACTTCGCCATCCAGACATGCCCCTACTAGTAGCCCCCAAAGAATCCGTCATGCCACTGCTACGCAGCACAGAAAGACGCCTTCGAAAGGATCCACAACAGGCCGAGGCTTATCGGAAGGAGATCCAGAAACTCATCGATGCGGGTGTAGTGAGCGAAGTCAGCAAAGAGACCCCCGACGAGGAGGAATGGTACATCCCCCACCATCTCGTTAGTCGCAGCGGGAAGTTCCGCCTCGTCTTCAACTGCTCCCATCAGTATCTAGGACAGTCTCTAAATCAGTACCTGCTGCCAGGTCCCACCCTTGGGCCCTCTCTGCTGGGAGTAATGTTGAAGTTCCGTGAGCGGCCTGTGGCGGTGAGTGGAGACATAAAGGGGATGTTCCACCAGGTACGTCTTCTCCCTGAGGATCGCCCCCTTCTAAGGTTCCTGTGGAGGGACCTGCATGTGGATGAGCCCCCCAGAGTTTTCGAGTGGCAAGTCCTTCCATTTGGCACAGCCTGCAGCCCGTGCTGTGCGACCTATGCTCTACAACGCCATGCGATGGATCACAGTCAACCCGGAAAAGACCTCAAGTCTTCAGTGGAGAACTGTTTTTATGTTGACAATTGTCTTCAAAGCCTGGATACTCCTGAAGAAGCTAGGTCACTGGTCGATCGCCTTAGAGCCCTCCTAGCCACAGCAGGATTCGACTTGCGCCAGTGGGCTTCAAACCATACTGAAGTCCTAAGTCACCTTCCACAAGAAGCCAGATCAGAGAGTTTGGACAAGTGGTTGGCTCAAGATAAGTCAGACCCACAAGAATCCACCCTGGGCCTCAGTTGGAACTGGCAGTCCGACTCCTTAAGCTACAAACGCCGACCGGTGACCTACAAAACGCCAACCCTGAGGAATATTTACAAAGTGCTGGCCTCCCAGTACGACCCCCTAGGCTACTTGTTACCTTACTCCACTCGAGCGAAGCTTATCATCCGACAGCTTTGGGATAAGCACCGGGACTGGGATGATACAAACCTTCCCTCCGAAGTTATGCAGGCCTGGTCCTGCTGGGAGGCTGAGCTTGAATGTTTGTCTGTGCTGTCTCTTCCCCGCCCTTATGTTTCTACAGGGAGTAAGCGGGAGGGTGCGGTGTACGAGGTCCACATCTTCGCCGATGCCTCTCAGCAAGCATATGGAGCTGTGGCGTACCTAAGAACGACGGACGGGGATGGTCAAGTTCATCTGGCCTTCATCCTCGCTCGGTCTCGGGTTGCTCCAAAACGTATCCTGTCAATCCCCCGACTGGAACTCTGTGCAGCCCTGGTAGCCGCACAGCTGGCGCATCTTCTTGAGAAGGAGTTGACCTTGCCAGTGGCCCGGATGGTGTTGTGGTCCGACTCCACTACGGTCCTAACCTGGCTCCGATCCCAGTCGTGTCGTTTCAAGGTCTTCGTGGGCACGAGGGTTGCAGAGATTCAGGAGCTTTCACAGAATTGCACCTGGCGTTACGTCGACTCAGCTAATAACCCTGCAGACGACCTGACGCGGGGTAAGTCTCTGAAGTCTCTTACCGAACCCAACAGGTGGTCACAGGGACCTCCCTTCCTGCTTCAAGACCCGGACAACTGGCCGGAGAAACCCACTACAGTGACCACAGAGGACTCTGCAGAGCTTCGCAAGACTACCTTCTGTGCTTTGACAGTTACCTCACCTACAAGTCCCACCGTCCCAGTGTATGAGACCTGGCAGGAGCTGATCGAAACCAAAGCCCAGGAGCTTCATGGTCGGAGTTCCCTCAGCTCCTCTGACTTTCCTCTAACTTCTGAGGAATATCAACAATCTGAGATAGCAGTACTACGGCAGGCACAACAGCAGTCATTTCCTGAGGACTATAGGCTGCTTTCAGAAGGCAAACCTGTCTTACCAAGAAGCCGCCTACTTACGCTATCCCCAGAGCTGGACAGTGCCTCCGGGCTTATAAGAGTAGGTGGTCGGCTACGGCGCTCTGAGGGTCTTGACAACTCCACCTTACATCCAGTGGTCCTAGACCCTTCACATCTAGTTACACGACTGTTGATTCAGAAATACGACAATGACCTTCATCATCCCGGACCAGAGCGCGTCTACGCAGAGCTGCGGAGGTCATTTTGGGTCATCAGGGGGAGAGAAGCTGTTCGCAGACACCAGCATGCCTGTGCTGAATGTCGTCGCTGGAGAGCTAAGCCATCCATCCCCAAAATGGCAGATCTGCCAGCTGCCCGTCTTCGATTATTCAAGCCGGCCTTCTACTCCACTGGCGTTGACTGTTTCGGGCCAATGCTGGTCAAGGTGGCCAGACGGCAGGAGAAACGCTGGGGAATAATATTTAAGTGCCTGACAACTCGGGCAGTCCACCTGGATATCCTGACGAGCATAAATGTAGATGCTTACCTGATGGCCCTACGAAGGTTCATAGCCCGACGTGGGACCCCTGCCGAGGTGTGGTCTGACCAGGGGACCAATTTCAAAGGGGGGGCACGGGAGCTCCAAGAAGCCTTCACCAACATGACACCCACTCTGCAACAACAGCTTGCACGCCAGAGGATCAAATTCTGCTTCAACCCCCCTGCGGCCCCTCACTTTGGCGGAGTGTGGGAGCGGGAAATCCGTTCTGTAAAAAATGCCCTGTACACCTGTGTAGGAGCCCAACCTGTCTATGAGGAGGTTATGCTCACCGTCCTGCTGGAAGTGGAGTCCATCCTCAACTCCAAACCACTGGGTTACGTTTCAGCCGACGTGGCAGATGTGGACCCAGTCACTCCGAATACTCTACTGATGGGGCGGCCCGATGGATCACTCCCCCAAGTAGTGTATCCCGAGACTGAGATCTTGAGTCGTAAGCGCTGGCGGCACTCCCAGGTTCTTGCCGACCATTTCTGGTCTCGATTCATCAGGGAGTACCTACCTACGCTCCAGATCAGACAGAAATGGCATTCTGCTACTCCAGAGCTCCTAGACAAAGCGATTGTCATGATAGTGGATCCTCAGCTGCCAAGGGCTTTGTGGCCTGTTGGACGGGTCACCCAGGTTCACCGAAGTGAAGATGGATGTGTTAGATCAGCTGATGTGGTCGTTAAGGGTCGTGCGTATACGCGACCTGTTTCTCGCTTAGTGATGTTACCAGCCCTACCATCCGGTGAAGTCTAGATTATATGTTTTTGTGGCCTTTATTTGGATGTAAATGTACACGGTACATTTAGGGGCGGCTGTAATAAAGGCGCAGCTCCCCTCTAGTTACGTCATGAGTTCACGTTCCTGATTTCATTTCCGTTTAGAAGCGAGTTTTCCTTTCGTTGACTACTGCTGCGTGAGCACGAGTTGCAAGCTCGACCTTTTATAACAATTTTCCACCTCCCTAAGCAGATGTTCCTCGGTTTAGTAAATGAACAAAAAAAGTAAGTAAAAGTTTATCTTCTTACCTGCTGTTATTTCTGGTTTCGTAAGTTTGACTGAGTTAATTAGTCACGGCAGATGTCAACTTTAGGTTTACAGGCTGTTCTCAGCTTGCCGCCGTTGTGGTGTTTGTGAACAGGGAAGGTTATCGGTAGAACATCGGGCCGTTGAAGGCGGGATGTTTTGTCTTTATGTTAATGTGGGGCAGGTGTAGTAATCAGGGAATTAAGTGTGCGGTCGGGATGCTGCTGTTATTTTTTTCGGCCACAAGATGGTGCCATTGTACTCAGTTTAAGGGAATTATTTGTTAAGCGTTTATATTCTGGTTTACATGAGATGAATAGAATCCTATTTTATTTTCCTCATCTTATGTATGTTTTATTGATGCTGTGTTAGCAGCCTTGATCTGATTTTATGTCTGTTTTGATGTTTTTTCAGACTAGATGAATACACTGCTGTATTGCATATGCCTTTTGGATTAAAATCAGCAAACCAAAATCCCTGAGGTCTTTTTTTGGAGCCCCTTCTTCATTCCTATGTTCTAACCGACATACCACCTTGTCTGTCCGTTTGCTCCTTCAAAGAACTAGCTCCTAGTCGTTGCCTCCCTATCACAAGATTGCCCTGTAGTCTTTTCAATGTGAATGTTCTTCTACTGTCAGCAATGACATTAAAGCCAAGGGCTTGTCCGGAAACCTTTATTACACCAGCCACTCAACGAAGTTATTCCGAAAATGAAAACCTCCAAAATGAAACATTAAAGTTCTGTGACATTTTCGTCGGGTTTGGCTCGAAAGGGTTTTTTGCGTAGGCTGTTGAATTTTTACTGCATGTACTCACAAACCAATTTAAAGAGTTCTGTGATCCTTACAGAAAGACTATCATGAGGAAAAAGAAGAGCTGGCCGCATACACGTCTTTTTGACGATTGGGGACTTGGTCCCTATTAACACCTTCTTTCAGTAGATCACGGTGCGATGCACAAGTGAGACACAATTTGCAAATTCAAACAACCAACACCATGACGACCTGACAGTCATAAGTTTTCAACAAGCATACAAATGAAACAGCAGGAAAAAAAGTTGTGCAATCGTTCCCATTTGCATCAAACCACTCACTGTCAAAGAACCTGAAGGGGATCATTTCCCCTTCGAGTAAAACGAATGATTCTTTATGCACCAAATGAGATATGTAACAGGGCTATGCTGCAGTGCCGTTGTACTATTGGGGACTTGGTCCCTATTAACACCTTCTTTCAGTAGATCACCGTGTGATGGACAAGTGAGACACAATTTGCAGATTAAAACAACCAACACTATGAAGACCTGACAGTCATAAGTTTTCAACAAGCATACAAATGAAACAGCAGGAAAAAAAGGTGTTTAACCATTCCCATTTGCATCAAACCACTCACTGTCAAAGAACCTGAAGGGGATCATTTCCCCTTGGAGTAAAGCGAATGATTCTTTATGCATCAAATGAGATATGTAACAGGGCTATGCGGCAGTGCCGTAGTACTTCTGTGGTAGAGTAAGTAAATATGGACTTAATGACAAAACACTGGGCTGAATTTTCAAGAGTTGTTGCTAACACGGATCGAAACAGTTAACTTGTTGCATTGGCAGGGAATAAAACCTGGGCCTCCTGCGGGGGCAGCGCGGATTGTTCAGCTAAACATCCTAAACGGAATGCCATTCATTCTCTATGGTAAACCACTACGGATGTAATATACTTTTGACCACTACGCCTCTGTGTCGCTGTTTCACCCAAAATTACCACCCTGACGCGCAGGCGCTTTAATCTCCATTACTTCGGCTGATTTCATCAGGAGAAGACGTATTGTTGAGAGCAGTTTCACTGTTTACTACATGCAAAAACATCTATTAATGAAACTATTAATACCGCTATCGCTGTCTTGTGGCTTTATTTGCAACTGCCGAGCTTTTTGCCGCCTCCTCCCAGTTTAGACTGTGATTATACTGACCGTTCTTTCTCATTTATATAAATTTACTTTGTTGTATTTGCTAAATAATGAATGAACATGGGTCTAATCATGAATAACAAACATATTCCTGGTCTTTTTTAACAATAATATTTAGACGGGACTTCAAAGACACTTTGTTTTCTGTGTGCGGTGAGCGGGTGTGTCGGTCGGTTCCGAGATAACGGGATGCTCATAACACAGCTTGATTAATGAATGACCCCGGTCATATAAGATAACGTTTTACATATATTCCATGGTATAAATGGAAATACTGTTTTTAGGACACCACATACAGCCATGTGTTGGCGCATATCAGCACATCCAAACGCACGAGCCAGACGCAGACAAGGAATGATATACGAGATGAAAAATGAATTACTTGCAAAAAGTAAGCATCATTTTTAAAAATCATCTGTTAACGTCCTGTCTGTTGTGCTACATATTACAGTATCAAGTCGTCTTAGATCCTTATATTCGCTTCGTTTCCTTGATAACCAAGGTGCACAGAACGCAGCCTGCCTATGAAGTTTCATGTACAAAAAAGAGAGAGCTGAACAATGATAATATTAATATCATAATAACTCTTTGAACACACACACCTTGATAGACATCAATTGGCCTGTTTCTGACCCTCAGCGTTTCTCGCAAACTGTCAGGGATTTTCCACTCTTTTTTTTACACCCCCAACTCACACACACCCAGACCATCATTCACTTCAGCATTTTAACTAGAAAAGTAAAAAAATAAAAAAAATAACCGAGCTCTAATAAACTAATGGATATCTTTTATTATCTCTAGCTTTTAAGCGGTGAAGATGCAGAAAAATATGTTTTTCCCCGGGAAAATCCAAGTTGCGTTCCGCAAGTGGCCACTTGGGTTCCTTCTGCAGAACCTGACTGAGGAGGCCCGTCGAATTAAAGATGACCCTGCTATGCAGGACAGGTCTGATTCCATGAGGGCCGACTTGGTGTGGCAGGACGCCCTGGCAGTGGTCCGGCTGAGAGGAGGGGATGCGTCGGACAAGATGGAGGTGTTTGGAGACTGCATCCTGCAGTTTGGGAAATATAAGGGGAAATGTTTCCGTTGGCTGCTGGAGAATGATTTGGGTTACATAATGTACCTAATCAAGAGCCAGCAGAAGGAGGAGTCATCCGGCGTCATCATGGCATAGGGGTCCAGCAAGGACAGTTTACTGTCTCTGCTGGATTATGCCTGCAGGTTCCCTGAGATCCAGGCTCTGCTGGAGTACGAGGGCCGTGCGGTGCCTCATGCTCCACCCACAACGGAGGACGAGCAGCTGGTCGGCTTCGGCGCTCGTGCAAAGAGCACATGGAGGGAGATCTGGGAGAGCCGAGGAGATGGATATGCAGACTTCATTCTACGTAGGAACTGTGCACCAGAGACAAGAATGTTCAAGCTACTCCAATATCTGCAGAAGAAGAAGCAGTTTACCGCTCCTCCAACCTCAGCTGATCGGAGCAGCCAGCCTCAAGCTCGACCCCTGGGTATGTTACTTCCTGTTGACATGCATGTCCATCCAGTTTTCCCTCTAAATGATCTCATGTCTGCTGCAGTGATGGATGAGGACGCAGAGCTGGAGAAGGCAATGCTGAGCATCTCGCCTTCAGAGCCTCAGGAGGAGAGCAGTTCATAATCTCAATTTTATCTGATGTTTTCTACTCTCATGTATTGATATGTTACTCATTCTGTGTTTTTCTGGACAGTTGCTGTTCTGGCAGATGCAGCACGAGTGTCCCCAGGAGCAAACACAGGTTTCTCTATGACAGGGTTCAGGACAGGAGCTGATGAATTGAACTGTTCTCCTAACGGAGCTGTTTATATATTGTAATCATCTGTGTTCTGGCCATGTTCCGGCCTTGTTTTGGCATGTTCCTCTGACTTTTATGATTCTATGAATTGACCCGTGTCATGATGAACTGATTCCAACTGAATCAAGGGTAAGAATGTGTTTTTTTCTCGGCCTTGCATGTTGGGTTGGGGTGCTAAAATTTAAACGCCTGCATGTTTAATGTGTAGCGCTTCTCCTGCTTTAACTACTAAAACAGTAGAATTAATAAAACAGTTCTGTGTGTGTGTGACAGAGTGTAAATGGAAGGATGAAACTGGATTTGGAGGGCTGTGAGAAGCAGGAGAAGAAGAAGCACAAGTTCTGAGTTCTGAGTTCATAATAACACTTGCATGCTTAACGTATTTTTTAGTAACTGACACCAATATTTATGTTGCAGCTCCATCTGCGGCCCTGTCCAAGGCTCCTCCGGTGACCACACACACGGCTTCTACAGATGATGGTTAGCCAGACTTGTTGCTCTAATGAGGTTAAAACATACATCTATCAGTTGTCACACAGAAGATGAAAATGACGTGTTTCATTGCTTTTTTAGCGGCCGTCTCGCTAAATTCATCTTTAGCGGCCGTCTCGCCCAAGCTCCTCCAGCGCACGTTTGGCAGTACTGAGGTCAGACCACACCAGGAAAGTGGCCCACAAGGTCACCCTCGCGTCTGGTGTCATGTCCAGTTACTCTGCCAGGAATGAGAACTGGATGATCGTGTCCTGGGTGATGGTGCAGTCCGAGACTGAGAAGTCCCTGCAGACAATGTACCAGGGTTTGGCCAACAGGTACACCAGTGCCGGCCTGGACAAGGCTAGTCATCACTGGGTGGACAGGTGAGGACTCCCCCCCCAGTCTTTTAACCTCAGATGTATTTTGTTTTTTTTCTATTTTCTTTTTATTTATATAAAGCTTCTTTTTTTTAACCACACACACACGCTGAGGACTCAGTTTAATATTGTTCATATATTGTATATAGTATATATTATTATTGTTATTATAACTATTTAGTCTTTTTAACTATCCACTGTGCTGCTGCAATACTGAGAATTTCCCCATTGTGAGACAATAAAGGTTTATCTTATCTTCTTTTTTTTATTAATGCGAAACACTTTAAATTCTGTTGTACATGAAATTTGATGTGCAAACATATTTACCCTTCCTCACAAAGTCCTGCCATACCATACAATAGGATGCACACATAATATCGGATTTGTTCTATTTTCACTTTGTCCCGCAGGGACTGGTGTGCTGCGTTCCAGATCCAGGACTCCCTCCATGGTGAACACATGAGCTGGGATGCATGGAGGACCACTCCCTCCATCGTGGCCTGGGCCACTTCTGGAGTTCTCCAGAACAGTGGTACCTCCCGCTCCCATTACAACTCCAACATCGTTGTGAAGCTTGACCTGTTCCACTGTATGAGGAGATTTTCTAGATCCTGCACCTCGGAGCACCACCCCCTGTACGGGACATTCTGCCAGATGCTCTCTGCGGCATTCAGCATAGTGGACCAGGAGGATCTGAAGAGGCTCCAGGATGCGTACCGGTTCTGTGGGATCCAGCCGGCTGTTCCTACAAAGCAGCACATCCGGGAGCATTGTAAGACACGGATCCCACCTCCGACAGAATACTGTGAGCCAGGCTGCCGTCCCATCCCTCTGGACTGGGAAAAGCACTGGAAACAGAGGAGACACGACGAAGCAGGCCCATTATAATTCACCCCTCATGATCCTGGTCCTCCTGCTCCTTCTAGTCCTCCTGCTCCTAGTCCTCCTGCTTCTCCTGGTCCTCCTGCTCCTAGTCCTTTGGGAGAAAACAGGGTACCCTCCTCCAGCTGGCCTCCCCCCCCGTGTTCCTCCTCATCCTGCTCTTGTGAAGAAACAGGAGGATATGGCGGCAGAAGCCATTCCAGCTGTGATGGGTAAGCAGATGGAGACCATAGTTGCAGGTTATGTTATGTTGTTGTTTACATCTTATAAATCCTCCCTCTTTTCTTCCTGCACCAGAAACTTCACATCACCTGCGTCTCCCGCTGCAGTCATCGCCCAGGAGTGCCTGAGCGGGTCCCATTAAGACAGGTGGGCGTGTATTCGTCCTGGACCACACGCAGTGGACACCGCCGATGGTTGCAGCCATCGATGCCTTGCTGCTGAAGCACCGTGGGAAGAAGGAGCTGCTGAAACTGGTGGACCAGGAGTATGCAGAGATGGTTCATCTATCCACAGCGGACCCTAACAGCCTGCTGCATTCCACCACGAAGCATCACATTGAAGGGCCGTGCTAAGCTGCTCAACGCCAGCTCCTCCCTCAACACCAGCCCGGAGAAGCTGGCTGAAACTCAGCAGCTATGGCATGCCCTGACCACAGGAAGTACCACAACCAGTGTCCCTGTGGTCTCCATAGAGCCGGCCCTCTTCAATCCGCCCGCCCCGCTGACAGAGGAGCCTGTGGAGAAGATTGTGGAGGGCATCTTGGAGAAGCGGGAGCAGCAGCAAAAAAAAGGCAGACAAGGACCTGTATGGCCTGCGGGCAGCCTAAATCTCGCTATGAGATGGACGGCTCCTCCGTCCACTTCTTTTATCAGCAGGGGCCTGTTCATTACTTTTACTGCTCGAAAAAAGTCCATCAGCTGTTTGCTGCTGAGGGCCTCTGCAATCCCAAGATGCCCATTGAGGAGTTTGCCCAGACAGACAGACTTCAGAGGGAGCTGAGGCAGGGACCAAACAGCCCCCACATCCACACAGGCTTCCCTGGTGTAGCCTGAAAGTACATTTACTGTCCATCCAAAGTTTTCAACTTGTACCATAGCCAGGGAATGGAGCAGGAAATGAGCTGGAGGGAATTCCAAAACTCTCCATTTTACACCTTGGAGCAGACCAGATAGCAGGAGGAGAAGAAATGACACCAACATGTCTCCTATTTGTAAATATTTCCTCCTATTTGTACATATTTCCCCCAAGTTGTATACTTACCTCCATGTGTGCATATTTACCCCCATTTGTACATATTTCCCTGCATATGTACATCTTTCCCCCTATTTGTATATACTTACCTCCATGTGTACATATTTGTTTACAAAATTACCTCCATGTGTACATAATTTTCTCCATGTGTACATACTTACCTCCATGTGTACATATGTCCCTCCATGTGTACATATTTGTTTACAAAATTACCTCCATGTGTACATACTTACCTCCATGTGTACATATTTGTGTACATATTTCCCTCCATGTCTGTACATACTTGTTTTCGGGTTCAGCACTTCATTTTTAAAATGTATTTACATAATTTTTTGGTGTTTATGTTTACCTTCCCACCATATCTCCCTCAAAAACACTCATTCAGGTATGTTTGCAGGTTAAAAAAAAAGACTGTAAAAACACTTCACGGTGGAAATGTCTCAT
>JAPXFQ010002172.1:0-12888 GCA_028564705.1 Apricaphanius iberus
ACCCGATCAGCTTTATTACAGAACCAGATCAGCTTTATTACAGAACCAGATCAGCTTTATTACAGAACCAGATCAGCTTTATTACAGAAACAGATCAGCTTTATTACAGAACCAGATCAGCTTTATTACAGAACCAGATCAGCTTTATTACAGAACCAGATCAGCTTTATTACAGAACCAGATCAGCTTTATTACAGAACCAGAACCAGATCAGCTTTATTACAGAACCAGATCAGCTTTATTACAGAACCAGAATACAGAACCAGATCAGCTTTAACAGAACCAGACACACAAACAGATCAGCTTTATTACAGAACCAGATCAGCTTTATTACAGAACCAGAACCTCAGCTTTATTACAGAACCAGAACCAGATAGCTTTATTAAGAACCAGATCAGCTTTATTACAGAACCAGATCAGCTTTATTACAGAACCAGATCAGCTTTATTACAGAACCAGATCAGCTTTATTACAGAACCAGATCAGCTTTATTACAGAACCAGATCAGCTTTATTACAGAACCAGATCAGCTTTATTACAGAACCAGATCAGCTTTATTACAGAACCCAGATCAGCTTTATTACAGAACCAGATCAGCTTTATTACAGAACCCGATCAGCTTTATTACAGAACCAGATCAGCTTTATTACAGAACCAGATCAGCTTTATTACAGAACCAGAACCAGATCAGCTTTATTACAGAACCAGATCAGCTTTATTACAGAACCCGATCAGCTTTATTACAGAACCCGATCAGCTTTATTACAGAACCAGAACCAGATCAGCTTTATTACAGAACCAGATCAGCTTTATTACAGAACCAGATCAGCTTTATTACAGAACCAGATCAGCTTTATTACAGAACCCGATCAGCTTATTACAGAACCAGATCAGCTTATTACAGAACCAGATCAGCTTTATTACAGAACCAGAACCAGATCAGCTATTACAGAACCAGATCAGCTTTATTACAGAACCAGATCAGCTTTATTACAGAACCAGATCAGCTTTATTACAGATCAGCTTTTTAAGAACCAGATCAGCTTTATTACAGAACCAGATCAGCTTTATTACAGAACCCGATCAGCTTTATTACAGAACCCGATCAGCTTTATTACGAACCAGAACCAGATCAGCTTTATTACAGAACCAGATCACTTTATTACAGAACAGATCAGCTTTATTACAGAACCAGATCAGCTTTATTACAGAACCAGATCAGCTTTATTACAGAACCCGATCAGCTTTATTACAGAACCAGAACCCGTCAGCTTTATTACAGAACCAGATCAGCTTTATTACAGAACCCGATCAGCTTTATTACAGAACCAGAACCCGATCAGCTTTATTACAGAACCAGATCAGCTTTATTACAGAACCAGAACCAGATCAGCTTTATTACAGAACCAGATCAGCTTTATTACAGAACCAGAACCAGATCAGCTTTATGACAGAACCAGAACCAGATCAGCTTTATTACAGAACCAGAACCAGATCAGCTTTATTACAGAACCAGAACCAGATCAGCTTTATTACAGAACCAGATCAGCTTTATTACAGAACCAGAACCAGATCAGCTTTATTACAGAACCAGAACCAGATCAGCTTTATTACAGAACCAGATCAGCTTTATTACAGAACCAGATCAGCTTTATTACAGAACCAGATCAGCTTTATTACAGAACCAGATCAGCTTTATTACAGAACCAGATCAGCTTTATTACAGAACCAGATCAGCTTTATTACGAACCAGATCAGCTTTATTACAGAACCAGATCAGCTTTATTACAGAACCAGATCAGCTTTATTACAGAACCAGATCAGCTTTATTACAGAACCAGAACCAGATCAGCTTTATTACAGAACCAGATCAGCTTTATTACAGAACCAGATCAATACTTCCTCTCTAATAGTTACTGTCACCTATTAAAATTCTCCGTACGCTGAGTTATTAGGAGAAATAGTTTTTATACACATTTCTAAATACTTTAAATGAACAAATAGTGTCAGAACATTCTTACAAAGAGAATCATTGTACTATCATTGCATTAGCAGAAGTAACAGGTAATCATTTAAAATGGACCATGAGCTGTTATTGGGGAAACTAGTTGCTTATGAATAAGTATCTATTTAACCTGTACATCCCAGTCAGTTTGGTTTTTAATAGGAGTTATTCTACATCAATAGCAGGTTGGCGTCCCACAGGGTAACTACGCAGGAACTCTACTTTTTTCATTATTTATCAATGACATGCTATACGAGTGTTTAAAGGAATACTTCACCCATTTGCGTTATTAGAAGCCCAGTCATATATTATAATAAATGTGGGCTTTTCTTTTATTTTTCCCTGATGCGGGAGAAATAAGGATTTCAGTGTTTTACTTCCTGCTTATTATGACGCAAAAATCGTCTTCATTGTTCCAAGGGGTGGGACTAAACTCACCCTACAGGACTATCACTGATCAGGGGGTGGGATTAAATTTAAAGCAACTAAAATGCTGAGAATGGCTGAAGTTGTTGTAGTTAAATCGGCTCATTTAGATTACCGTTCGCTCATTGGTCAGAGTGGATGTCACATCTGGGTGGCCAGGGGCGGAAACCTTCTCCACGTCCTGCTAACAACTTCTGCTTCTGCATCAGTTCTATCGCTCTTTCTGTGTCTCTGTTATGTATTCTCCAAGCCACAGACGGTCGCGGCAGATAACCGCTTATGCTGAGCCTGGTTCTGCCGGAGGTTTCTTCCTGTTAAAAGGGAAATTTTTACTCTCCACTGTCGCTTCATACTTGCTCAGTGTGAGGGATTGCTGAGAAGTCACGACGCAATCTTCTGTGGTTCTCTAAATCCTACATTAAACATTGTATTGTAATAACTCTTCTTCTAAAGTGCCTCGAGATGACATCTGTTGTGAAACGGCGCTATATAAATAAACTGAATTGAATTGAATCTGGGTCAAAAATTACACCCAGGTTCTGGTTCTGGTTGATATCCGATGTTTTGATGATTCTAACCCGGTTCTCGTCTCTCCAGCTGTGTCGCAGGTACCCCGGTTTCCTGCGGGTGGCACTGTCGGACCCTCAGCCAGAGAGAAGGTACTTATTTAATCGATCCAGAACCAGAAACTTGTGACTAGAACATTCGTGACCTGGACAGTAGAACCTGTGGAGAGTTGTGACTTTGGATCGCATCAGAACCTGTGGTTCTAAGCTGTGGGTGTGTTTCAGGTTCTTTAGGAGGTGTTGGGTGACGTTCGACCGCAGCGTCAACATCAAGGAGACCTGCTGGAACCTTCAGAACATCAGGGTAAACATTTAGAACTCCCTCCTCCATCAGAACCTCCAGAACCCGACCCTGACGGCTGGTTCTGTTTTCCCCCAGCTCAGGGACTGTGAGCTGGCGCCGGTGGTTAACCGGGACCTGAGCCGGCGGGTCCGGACCGTGAACGGGCTGACGCACCACAAACCGGTGGTGAGGAACGACATCCGGCTGTCGGCGCGGCTCATCCACAGCCTGGACCAGAGGGGGGCGCTGTGGAGCGAGCAGGTACGGACCCGCCACTGACCACGTCTAGTCCGGTTCTGAACAGATTACCCAGCATGCTCTGCCTGCAGGGGGAGACCAACCCGGTGCTGAAGAACATCACAGACTACCTCATCGAAGAGGTCAGCGCCGAGGAGGAGGAGCTTATCGGCGCCTCGGGGGGAAACGTGGAAGACCCCGGTGACCCCAAGAACCCCGCCTCCTCCGACGTTCCCGTGGAAACAGACGAGAAGCTGCTGAAGGTGGGTGGAGCTTCAAAGTTCGGCTAGATGTTCTTCTGGACCCGAGTGACTGGATGATGATGCGTTCAGGTGCTGGACCGCCTGCTGCTCTACCTGCGGCTCGTCCACTCCGTGGATTACTACAACTTCTGTGAGTATCCGGCTGAGGACGAGATGCCGCATCGCTGCGGTCTCATCCACGTCCGAGGACCGCTGCCGGTGGCCCGGATCACTCCGACAGAGGGTAAGGCACTAAACGATTAATGTACAGGTTAAACGGCCTAGTTAAAATACCGCTAGAGAATAAACGGCCTAGCTAAAGTACATCTGGAGACTAAACGAGCTAGCTAAAGTACAGGCGAGTAGCAAACGAGCTAGCTAAAGTACAGCCGTTGACTAAACAAGCTAGCTAAAGTACAGGCAAGTAGCAAACGAGCTAGCTAAAGTACAGCCGGGGACTAAACGAGCTAGCTAACGTACAGGCCAGTAGCCAACGAGCTAGCTAAAGTACAGCCGGGGACTAAACGAGCTAGCTAAAGTACAGGCAAGTAGCAAACGAGCTAGCTAAAGTACAGCCGGGGACTAAACGAGCTAGCTAACGTACAGGCCAGTAGCAAACGAGCTAGCTAAAGTACAGGCGAGTAGCAAACGAGCTAGCTAAAGTACAGCCGTTGACTAAACAAGCTAGCTAAAGTACAGGCACGTAGCAAACGAGCTAGCTAAAGTACAGCCGGGGACTAAACGAGCTAGCTAAAGTACAGGCGAGTAGCAAACGAGCTAGCTAAAGTACAGCCGGGGACTAAACGAGCTAGCTAAAGTACAGGTGAGTAGCAAACGAGCTAGCTAAAGTACAGCCGGGGACTAAACGAGCTAGCTAAAGTACAGGCGAGTAGCAAACGAGATAGCTAAAGTACAGCCGGGGACTAAACGAGCTAGCTAAAGTACAGGCGAGTAGCAAACGAGCTAGCTTAAGTACAGCTGGAGAGCAAACAGGCTAGCTAAAGTACAGCCGGAGGCTAAAGGAGCTAGCTAAAGTACAGCCGGAGGCTAAACGAGCTAGCTAATGTACAGCCGGAGGCTAAACGAGCTAGATAAAGTACAGCCAGAGACTAAACGAGCTAGCTAAAATACAGCTGGAGAGCAAACGGGCTAGCCAAGTACAGCTAGAGAATAAATGCCGGAGCTAAAAAAACAGCCAGAGACTAAACGATTTGCCTAAGAACAATGGGAGAGAAAACGAGCTAGCTAAAGAACAGCCAGAAACTAAATCAGCTAGCTAAAGAACAGAGGGAGACTAAACAAGCTAGCTAAAGTACAGCTGGAGACTAAACGAGCTAGCTAAAGTAAAGGGGGTTTATAAGGGTGTAACCAGCAGGAATCCAGGAACACAACCCTGAGGTTGTCCACAGTTAACAGTTAACCTGTGAAAGTTTCAGGTGTTACTTGTGTACCTACCTGAACAATCTTTAACATGGTGATGATGAAGATGGTGCTGTGCTCTGACTGGACAGTGAGTGAACACCTGAAGATGTGTGAGGAGCGCCTGGCTCCTCTTTTTTCGCTGTCAGAGGCGCTCAGTGAAGAGGAAGCTGTTCGCTTTGGAAAGAAAGACCCAGAACAGGAGGTACCTGTCTGTTTACCTGTCTACCCGTTTACCCGTCTACCTGTTTACCTGTCTGTCTGTCTGTCTGTCTGAGAGTAAGCCACGCCTCCACCTCCTGTTTCTAGGTGGAGAAGTTCCTGTCCACCAACACCCAGGAGCTCAGCAAAGACAAGTGGCTCTGTCCTCTGAGTGGGAAGAAGTTCAAGGTGAGGCCACGACTCCTTGACTCACCTGTCTGGTTGCCAGGGTAACAAAGGTTGATCATTGTTGTTGTTGTTTAGGCTCCGGAGTTCGTCCGTAAACACATCCTGAACAAGCACGGTGAGAAGGTGAGCGCCGTCAGACAGGAAGTGGAGTTTTTTAACAACTACCTGCTGGACGCCAAGAGACCCGCCCTTCCTGAGAACAAGCCCCTCCCACCACCAGCACACGGTAGGTTTTAGAAGTGGAAACGGTGGCAAAACTTTAAAGAGACAGTTTTGGTTAGGGGCGGCGTTCATACACTGTCAATATCTTACCTGATCCATCAGACCGGGTCCGCCTTCAGAACCCGGTTCTGTTAGAAGAACCTACTGGTTGAAGCTTTAAGAACCCGGTTCTGTTAGAAGAACCACCTGGGTGAAGTTTTAAGAACCCGGTTCTGTTAGAAGAACCTACTGGGTGAAGCTTTAAGAACCCGGTTCTGTTAGAAGAACCAACTGGGTGAAGCTTTAAGAACCCGGTTCTGTTAGAAGAACCTACTGGGTAAAGCTTTAAGAACCCGGTTCTGTTAGAAGAACCAACTGGGTGAAGCTTTAAGAACCCGGTTCTGTTAGAAGAACCTACTGGGTGAAGCTTTAAGAACCCGGTTCTGTTAGAAGAACCAACTGGGTGAAGCTTTAAGAACCCGGTTCTGTTAGAAGAACCAACTGGGTGAAGCTTTAAGAACCCGGTTCTGTTAGAAGAACCTACTGGGTGAAGCTTTAAGAACCCGGTTCTGTTAGAAGAACCACCTGGGTGAAGCTTTAAGAACCCGGTTCTATTAGAAGAACCACCTGGGTGAAGCTTTAAGAACCCGGTTCTGTTAGAAGAACCACCTGGTGAAGCTTTAAGAACCCGGTTCTGTTAGAAGAACCAACTGGGTGAAGCTTTAAGAACCCGGTTCTGTTAGAAGAACCACCTGGGTGAAGCTTTAAGAACCCGGTTCTGTTAGAAGAACCACCTGGGTGAAGCTTTAAGAACCCGGTTCTGTTAGAAGAACCACCTGGGTGAAGCTTTAAGAACCCGGTTCTGTTAGAAGAACCACCTGGGTGAAGCTTTAAGAACCCGGTTCTGTTAGAAGAACCAACTGGGTGAAGCTTTAAGAACCCGGTTCTGTTAGAAGAACCTACTGGGTGAAGCTTTAAGAACCCGGTTCTGTTAGAAGAACCAACTGGGTGAAGCTTTAAGAACCCGGTTCTGTTAGCGGGTCACTCAGAGACAGACCGGTCCGTTTGTCCTGCCGTGTGAGACTCTGACCCGTCTTCTGTCTTCTAGCCACGCCTCCTGGGATGCTGGGGTTTCCTGGTCAGTCCCCGCAGCAGCAGCAAAGCCTTCTGGGATATCCCCCAGGAGTCCGGCCTCCCATGCCGGGTTTCCCAGGTACGCTAGCCGGGTCAGAGACGCTAAGAACCTGGAGGTGGTCCAGCTGAGAGCTAACCTGTTTACCTGTCCTCCAGGTGTGGGACCGCCCCTCCCACCGGGCCAGTTCGGGGTGGGCCGTGGTAACCATGACAACTTCAGAGGACCGTTTCCAGGGAAACAGAGGAACAGCAGGTAGAGAGCCGCCCTGCAGGCGGAGGAAAGGTGTGGTTGGGTCAGAAGCGTCTCTAACGATGTCCTACTGTGTCCAGGGGCCTGAGAGGAGACCCTCGGTCCATCATCGAATACCGAGACCTGGACGCCCCAGAAGACCTGGACTTCTTCTAAAATTCCCTTTTTTACTTTTTTATTCCATGCTGTTCCCTCCGTCCGTCTGTTAGATGATATACCTGTGTGTGTGTGTGTGTGTGTGTGTGTGTGTGTGTCTGTTAGCAGGACCAAGCGATCACAGCGACCAAACTGATCTGAATCAGGACAGATTTTTCCAATAAAGACCAGAAGAACTGAGGTGTCTCCTTGTTTGTCTCTCATCGCCCGCTGGAGAACCTGTGGAGAACTTCACCTGCTTATATTAGCAAACTACTTATTAGACAGTAACAGGGGGGTCCGCTGAGACCAGAACCCCATCAGGTACCAGTTACATAATGAATAAATGCAGGAGAGCAACCAGAAACGTATAAATAATAAAGTCAGTGAAATTAACCAAATAGAACCAGCAGATCATTTCCAATAGAAGAAGGTTCACAGGAGGAAACCTGAGCAATAACAAAATAATATAAATTATCTAAACAGTCATTGTCAGGAATTTATTTAACTGGGTCAATCTCAGTGAGCAAAGGAGATGTGCAGAATTGTGGCAACTACAGAGGAATAAAGTTAATGAGTCATACAATGAAGCTGTGGGAAACCGTGGTGGAAGCTTTGGTGCACTCATGCCCCGCCTCCAAGGCCCTCCTGCTCCTTGCTTCCGCTACGCAACTGGCGTACGTGATTACCAGTTGAGAATCTCAGCTGACGCGACTTGAAGCGGAAAGCGTAATGGAGTGCGAACCGGTAAGAGCAAAACATAAACTCCACGGTACGGGCAGTTTGTCTTCAGGTTGCTGTTGCTCGGCTATAGCTTACTCCTAGCTTCGTGCCGCTAGCTGTTCTGGCAGAGCTCAGGCGGTTGCGTACATAGTTGCGTAGAGGAGCGAGTGATAGACAGATGTCAGACACTCCGTCAGAAGCTGCTCTGGCTCTGATTGGGTGTTTTCTACCGGCAGCGGTGGATTCTTGCAAATCGCAGTAGGAGCAGTAGGCGTGACCAATGGAGCTGCTTTTTTCCCACAAATTACTAACCTCATTTCCTACTTTCAGGACATATGGACAGTTTTAGGAACAATCATAAAAAGTGACTTTTATTATAATTACCTACTGCCGCTTTAACAATGACCTTGTTTAGAACAGTGGGTGCTACCTCCGTACTGCCTCCGGCGCTGATTATTGACGTCACTGACACGCTGTCTCATGTCAGTGACGTAAAAGACGGATTTAAAGCGACATGGCGATCAGACCTCAGCCGCTTTCAAAAACATCACATATGTATCGGATTCAGTACCACATACTGAAGTGACCTGGGTCGGATTTGAACAAATCGGATTTGTGCCATTCAGACCGCCAGAAAAAGATCAGATATGGGTCGCATAGGGGCAAAAAAGTCGGACTGAACGTAGCTTTAGAGAAAGCTTATGACAGGGTGGTTTTGCATGAGGCAGTCTGGAATGGCAGAGAAGTATGTTAGAGTGGTGCAGGACTTGTATGAGAGCTGTGAGACAGCAGTGAGGTGTGCTGTAGGAGTGACAGAGGAGTTCAAGGTGGAGGTGGGACTGCATTAAGGATCGGCTGTGAGCCCCTTCTAGTTTGATTTGGTGATGGACAGGCTGACGGACGATGTTAGACAGGAGTCTGCATGGATTATGATGTTTGCAGATGACATTGTGATCTGCAGTGAGAGCAGGAAGGAGATGGAGGAAAAGCTAGAGAGGTGGAGGTATTCACTACAAAAGAGAGGAATGAAGATTAGCCGTAGCAAGGCAGAATACATGTGTGTAAGTGAGAAAGACAGAAGTGGAACGGTGAAGTTACAGCAAGTAGAAATGAAGAAAGTAGAGGACTTTGAGTACTTATAGGGTCAGCGCTCTAAAGCAATGGAGAGAGTGGAGAAGAGATGAAGAAGCGTGTGGAAGCTGGTTGGAATGGGTGGAGAAAAGTGTCAGGTGTGATAAAAGGGTTTCAGTAAGAATGAAGGGAAAGGTGTAGAAGACAGTAGTGAGACCAGAGATGTTGTACGATCTAGAGACAGAACCAACGAGGAAAAGACAGGAAGCAGAACTGGAGATGCTGAGATTCTCTCTGAGTGATGAGGATGGATGGGATCAGGAATGAGTCCATCAGAGGGACAGATCATGGTAGATGTTTGGGGATAAAGTCAGACTGAGACGGTTTGGACATGTTCAGAGGAGAGATGATGATTATTATGGATGGAGCCACCAGGCGTTTTAAAGCAGTTTTTTGTTACAAAGTAGAAGATTTGGCTAAAAGTAGCCATGACGTCTACATTAGCTTGTGTTTGGAGTAGGGCTGGGCAAAACGATTATTTTTGTAATCGATTAATCTAACGATTATTTTCTTGATTCGATTCGATTTTGTTTCGATTCAATTATCGATTATTTACCCATTATTCGATTTGTATAGCGATTTGACATTTATTAATTTATGTATTTCAATGAAATAAAATTTCTTAATTTGAACACATTTTACTAAAAATAAATTCAAAAATAAAGTTGCAGTCATACTTTATGTTAGTGGTAGCATATAACTGGAAATTAAATGTGCAAACAAATCATATGAGTCCAGGAGAAGTTATGAAAATAAAAAACAGCAGCAATTTTCTAATACAGCGCTCTTGATTCCCAAAACAACATTCAAAATGACAGTTACATCAGTTACAAGTTTAAACTAAAGTACATTTTTGTTACGGGGTTGAATATTTGAGCTAAAAGTAGCCATAAAGTCCACATTAGCTAGTGTTTGGAGCAGCATGTAGAAGGAGAAAAACACGCACTTAAAATTTGTCATATTAAACATATTTCTAACCCTTTCTAACGTACAAGCTAGTCAGAAGCTAGTCGGGAGCTAACTGAAGCTAATGTACAAGCTAGTCGGGAGCTAACTGAAGCTAACGTACAAGCTAGTCAGAAGCTAGTTGGGAGCTAACTGAAGCTAACGTATAAGCTTGTCAGAAGCTAGTCGGGTGCTAACTGAAGCTTACGTACAAGCTTGTCAGAAGCTAGTCGGGAGCTAACTGAAGCTAACGTACAAGCTAGTCAGAAGCTAGTTGGGAGCTAACTGAAGCTAATGTACAAGCTTGTCAAAAGCTAGTCGGGAGCTAACTGTAGCTAACGTATAAGCTTGTCAGAAGCTAGTCGGGAGCTAACTGAAGCTAACGTACAAGCTAGTCAGAAGCTAGTTGGGAGCTAACTGAAGCTAATGTACAAGCTTGTCAGAAGCTAGTCGGGAGCTAACTGGAGCTAACGTACAAGCTACTCAGAAGCTAGTTGGGAGCTAACTGAAGCTAATGTATAAGCTTGTCAGAAGCTAGTCGGGAGCTAAGTGAAGCTAACGTACAAGCGTCGAAGCTAGTCGGGAGCTAACTGAAGCAGTACAAGCTAGTCACAAGCTAGTCGGGAGCTAACTGAAGCTAACGTACAAGCTAGTCAGAAGCTAGTTGGGAGCTAACTGAAGCTAACGTATAAGCTTGTCAGAAGCTAGTCGGGAGCTAACTGAAGCTAACGTACAAGCTTGTCAGAAGCTAGTCGGGAGCTAACTGAAGCTAACGTACAAGCTAGTCAGAAGCTAGTTGGGAGCTAACTGAAGCTAATGCACAAGCTTGTCAGAAGCTAGTCGGGAGCTAACTGGAGCTAACGTACAAGCTACTCAGAAGCTAGTTGGGACAACAACAAAAACCAAACATCGGAGCTAAGTGAAGCTAACGTACAAGCTTGTCAGAAGCTAGTCGGGAGCTAACTGAAGCTAACGTACAAGCTAGTCAGAAGCTAGTTGGGAGCTAACTGAAGCTAACGTACAAGCTAGTCAGAAGCTAGTCGGGAGCTAACTGAAGCTAACATAGGGTGTGTCCGAATCCAACGGCTGGATCCCTTGAAGGACCCGGTCTACTCGGTCTACGTGGGCTGGGTCCTTCGTCGACCGGGTAGACCGGATGTTAACGGCTGTGAATTTGGACGGTCTAGCCTTCAGTTGAATTCCCGCCCCCACTTTGCCGAACGTCCTGTCGCCTAGCAACCGCGATCACGCTAAACCAGCTGGTAAAGCAAGAAATATTCCCCAGTATTTTACTCACCTTTTTTACTCTAGAGGAGCAACAAGTTTTACTGTCTGCGCCATGTTTTATATCTCTGGCTGAGAGGTCATCATATCAAGATCATTTTATTTAATCCAGGTTACTACTTAAGATAGCTACTCTCATGATAATTTCTGCAATTGAATGACTAGTGATCAAATGTACAAATTTGTAATATTACATTTTTTATATTCATTTTAACTGTAAAAATTCTTTGTGAGCTTAAAATTATATATGCCTTTTGGATCAAAACAGCATTTTCTAATTTGATTTTATATATCTATGATTTTTTTTTACCAAGCATATTCCAAATTGGCTCTTCCTAAATAAACTGAATTGTTTTTTGTAAACAACCACTGCAACAATAACTAACATTGTGTTTTAACAAAACTGCAGGTCATAACACTTTTCTCCACAGCTGCCTCTTGGGATGAGCTTGAAGATGAAGCTGCTGGAGGTCTGTGGGGCTCTCTGGTTGGAAAAACATAAGCAGCCTGTAAACCCTGATGATGGATGCAGTGGACAGCATGACGAAGCTGCCCTAAACTCTCTCTGCAGACCAACCTGTATGATGTTCCCCTCGTCAACCAGAAAATATGAAAAAATATCTGTATTCAACTGATCCAGCAACACTGCCCGTTTGTTCTAATTAAGCTTAAAGAGGTCATTTATACACAAAAACTTATCCTAATGCCAATATGTTATGTTATTTTAAACTGTTCAACGTAAGCTTCTTTAAAAACACTAATACAACTTTTAATGAAATGACTTCATGATATTTAACATTTTTAGAAATTCATTTATTCACAACCATCGAACACCTAAATAAAAAATGTGACAAAAACATGAATGAAAAAAAAAAACAGTCCATCCATTCGGTCCCTGCTCTCCTCTCCAGTCTCCCTTTGCTGCCTCAAGTTGGCCCCTTGCCAGTACCATGGATGACGCAGAGCCTCCCCCACAACCCAACGTTGGTGCAATTCATGCCAGGGTCATTCAGAGATTTTAGGTAATCAAGCAGCACATTAATCACAACAAGCCATGATCATATTTTATTTGTGTGACGCACAGGCAGCAATTTGTTTGAGAGAGTCGTTGATCTCCGCAAATACATTGTTCATCTTAACTAATCGCTCCTTCACTTCATTCAGTGACTTTAGTGTCTCCTCCTGATTTTTCAGGACCGCCTCGGTCAGAACCTTCGGCTCCCGATTCCCCCAGGAACGGAGGCTCGACCCGTGGCTGCTCCGTCTCTGGCGTGACAACAGGATGCGGCACAGTTTCTGCTTAAAAAACATACAGAGGCCCAGTAGTTACTTCTCACGTCAGGCCACCTCTTCTTTATGTTTTAATGCGCCTCAGTTTTTTCTTTGAATAAAACTAACCACTTCGTTTTTCTGTGTGGTGCAGAAAATCTCGTTTGAAATAAAAGTTTGTTTTCTTCACTGTGGAGAATGGATGGTGCTGCTTCTTCCGTCACTGCCATGCTGTAACTGTCCATAAG
>JAPXFQ010002174.1:0-13404 GCA_028564705.1 Apricaphanius iberus
CTCTAACATCTCTACAATATCTATGTCTCTAACATCTCTCTGGGGAACATCGGTCCAGATGATGCTCAAAGTGACAGAGTATCCTCCATGCTGTCTCTTCTCTCTTCTCAGATCCCCAGATGGTCATGGCAGATGGCCACTTGTACTATGCCAGGTTCTGCTGGAGGTTTCTTCCTGTTAAAGGGGAGTTTTTCCTCTCCACTGTCACTACATGATGCTCTTGCTCAGTATGAGGGAATGCTGAGGAATTACTGTGGTTGGAGTCTGCATGATCGGGGAACACCCTCACGTTAGTGACTCAACGCCATCTGCTGGGATTCCTTACCAGTGGCAGCTGGTCCATGATGGGCAATAGTGCATCGCCCTCCTTGAGTCACATGGAAAAACAGAGAGGACAAAAAGAGTCTAATATTCCCGGTCCAAGTCTGTATATTATTGTCCAATCAACAGCCTGAATATCACTATCCAATCTAAAACCCCGCCCCGTTGGGGCGATCTCAGTCAGATTGAAAATTGCTCCAGGCACTCTCATAGAATTACATTGTGAGAATCTTTTTTTCAAAGTTTGGACCTTACAATGTATTTCAATGGGCACGGGAGTGCTTGCCCCAACGTGATTTCGTAATACGCTCTGATGCGTGCTCGGACACGTACAGCTATACCAAAACACGGTAATTGGAGACAAACGAAAAGACACAAAATGCAGAAATAAAAAATAATCTTGTTATCACTCAAAACAATACCGTTTGAGAGAAAAACATAGCAGGAGAAGCTTAAGGTAAAATAGCTCGAACCTGATTATCAGCTAAATATAAATACCAATAAGCAGTAAAACAAAAGTAAAAAGTGCTATATTAATGTGGAATTATGCATGCACTGTATAGCTAGAGTACATTTCATAGTAAGGTACCGCTGCGTTAAAAATGCGCATTATTCAGTTTAAATTATCTTTTCGGACTTAAATTACTGCTAATAGTTAGTAGGAACTAATAGTGGGAGTAGCTGTGTAGGTCGTGCAACTTCAAAATAAGAGCATTTAGTCCAGTTGTTTAGATTGATAGTTTGTTTGCATTTTAGAAAGAGGGGAATTGTGACATTTTATTATTAAGTCTATATTACATTTGATTTATTTAATATTTAACACATCTGCTGATATCCAAATATTAAGTGTATTCATATGTTTTGGTTATTTCTACCCATATGAGATCACACATATCATCTCCCTCATCACATTTATATCACCCAAAGCTGTATCAGCAGCTTTTTGGAAATAATAAAGAACAACAGAAATATGACAGTCTTTTATTCACCACATTTTCTCATACTCTGAATGGCTTTAAGTGGAGCTCTGGCAGGTTTTCCCAGTGTGAACAGAGTGATCCCAGTCTGAACCAGTACCTCAATAGACAGCTCAGTGTTTCCTCATCTACAGTAGCAGTCTGTTCTAGTAAAAATGTTGAAGCTTCTGACTGAAATCATTCTGTTGTTGTAGGATAGTCCCATTTAGGGATGATCAGGGGTGTCCAACATGATTGAAAAACAGTCAGCTTTAAATGCAGAAAATGTTAGCCAGTTAATTTGCCTTAGCAACTGGCTAAAAGATATAACAATCTATTAAATGATCCTTTATTTAATGAAAAGGAGCTATGGCAGTTGGACAAATTGTTGTTTTTTTAGTAATATTTGGAATGTTAATTAGTCATGATTAATTCAGAGCTACCCTGTAATTAATTAGGTTAAAAAATTTAATCGTTTGGCAGCTAACATTAACCATCATAGTCATAGCCCCCGCCCCCGGTGAAAATTCCACCAGCCACTACTGTTCCTTACATAGAAAACTTAACTGATTGGAATGTTTGTATAATTCTATTGAAATTATTTTTGTTGTAAAGTGCCTTGAGATTACATTTGTTGTGAATTGGCACCATATAAATAAAAGTGAATTGAAAGTGAATTGAATCTCTCTAATATTTACAAACTGACATGTTTGAGAACTTTTCTTTGTCCCATTGCTCAGTCAACATATTATTCCACCTGAGTTTGCTAGCTCCTTCAAAATTAACATGGGCCTCTCAATTACTTCTGTTCTCTCCAGTGTGTGAGTTTAGGTCATCGTAAATTTACAGTTCTATAATATTATTTTAATGATGAACTAAGCAGAGTTTTGAGAGATGCTTAAAACTTGAGATATTGTTTTATAACCTAACTCTGCTATGTGCACAGCTTCTTTCCTGAGCTGTCTGCTGTGATTGTTGGTGTTCATGCGTTTATTCTTTAATGTTCTCTGTTAAAGCTCTTTGCAGAACAGTTGGATTTATCCTGAGATTAAATTACACATAGACAGATTATTTTTACTAATTAGATAACTTCTAAAGGCAAACGTTTCAACTGATTTTTTAAGAGGGATCACAGCAACAGGGACTGAACAGAATTGTACATGACATTTGTCAAATTTCCATCTATAAAATATTTTGAGAAGCATTCTTCCTTCTGTTTTGTATTTCTCCATTGGTTTGTCACATAAAATGTCATTAAAAAAACATAAAGTTTTGTGGTTGTAATGTGACTAAATGTTGAAGAAGTACGAAAACTTTCGCAAGCTGCTGTTGCTGAGGACGATGTTGCATAATTAGTTTTTTCTTGTTTGTGCAGCCAGAGGAGACAGCCTTCCGGACTTGCCGGCGTTGCGTTACAGGGAGGCTTACGACCCTTCCATTATGTACCTGCATTTATCTTTATGGGATGCTTTAGGCTTCGCTGAGGGTGTGAGTTTTATGTATGAGAATAGGTAAATTACTATCTAAGTGACCAGAAGTTTCCTTTCTAGTCCGATGATTTTTTTTTTTTCATTTTGTCTGCAGCCCTTCAAGTCACCGAAACCAATAAACATGGAGAACCTACCTGCAAACAATGCCAACGGGCAGTCATATGGCTACACACTGTATGAGACTACCATTACCAGTGGAGGGTTGTTGCAATCATGTGATAATGTTCGAGATCGTGCCCTGGTGAGTCATTGTTGACACGTGAAGGTGTGATCTCGGACACTGTAGTTACTTTTTGCTTCTTAGTTGAATAACTGTTCTTACATTCAAGACCCATATGGCGGACCCAGCCCAGGTTTAAAAAGTGGATCAATCCATGAATCATCCAATTCAGGTCGATTAAGAACAACAGATCAGGCTTATGTATTCAACCTAGAATACTGAGATAGTTTTTTACTCTGAACAATGGTATGGACATATACCTGACAGTAAGGTGTCTCAAAAAGTCTCCTTATCTGGATTACATTTTAAGTAATATTGCAATGAATGTTCTATCCCTCTATCTATAGGTTCTGTGTATATAAAGTAAAAAAATGTGGCCTTGAAAGAAAAGATGCCTGTGTCAGAATTAATTCTAAATTTAGTTCAGCCAAGTTCATATTAATTTATTAATGTTTTAGTTTCAGTTGGAATTAGTTACTGTATTATGTATGTATGTATGTATGTATGTATGTATGTTGGTAATACTTATGTATTATTGTTTATCAGTTTTAGATAGATAGATAGTGTTGTATCTTAATTTAGATAGATAGATAGATAGATAGATAGATAGATAGATAGATAGATAGATAGATAGATAGATAGATAGATAGATAGAAAGCAAATGGGTTATAAATCAAGCTATAAGGGGGTTAAGTCATATAACTAATCCAATATCCCCTTTGTGTAAAGCCATAGTTTTTAGGGTTCTAGCTTAACAGTGGTTAATATATCTACCAATATCCTTAATACCAATATCCTTATCATCCTTATCAGAAAAAGTAAAAATCACCATAGTCAAACAAGGCCAAAATTGAACACACTTGAAGTGAGTTTTTTCACAGCTCTCCCAAAAACAACCTGAAAAAAAAAATCTTTCAACAGCAATTTTTAAAGTATTCTAGGTACCACTTCCTGATGATATGTGGGTATTCTAGTACAAAGAAAAATGCAAGTCACATAGAAAACAAGATATCATAATATCAGCATTTTAAACCAGTGGGATGGAAACTGAGTGATGTTAAAATGGACTGAACTTATATAGCGCTTTTCTTGTCATACTGACCACTCACAGCACCCTACATTGAAGCCACATTCACACTCACATTCATAGACCAATAGCCAACATGTCTCTGTAGGACGACGTAGAATTTGTGGGGTTAAGTGCCTTGCCCAGGGGCACATCGAGATATTTGAGGAAGCTGGAATCAAACCTTCGACCCTCCGAGTGCAAGCCAACTTCTCTACCACTGAGCCACTGGAGTACCTATCATGTCCAGATTTTAATTTTACCACCCATCAATCCATTATCAATGCCAGTCTAACCCTTGCAGGGGGCAGGTGTCTATCACCAGCATTCATCGGCCGAGATGCGGGGTACACCCTGGACAGTCCATCAAACGAATTTAGGTTTACCAAATTGGCAAATTACCCTGCCTCTGATTGTTGTTTCCTAAATACAATGGGGCAAAACAGTATTTGTCAAAAGGCATTACAGAGGTCTTTAATTTTCATCGATACCACTCAACTGTGAGACAGAATCTAAAAGAAAAATCCACAACATCATATCAAATGATTTTAAATGGTATAAACGCTGCTCAGTGTGTTTGGAGAGGATGAATGTTGAGTTCCATCCGAAGAACATCATACCTACAGGGTAGCATGGGGATGGAAACTTTATGCTTTGAGTATACTTTTCTGTAAGGGGGACATGACAGATAAACTGTAGTAAGGAAAGGATGAATTTGGCCATGTATCATGAAATTGTGGGCAACAACCTGAAGATCTACAGGAGGAATGGGACAAAATACCAGCTATATGGTAAATGGACTGAACTTATATAGCGCTTTTCTAGTCTTACTGACCACTCAAAGCGCTTTACATTGAAGCCGCATTCACCCAATCACACTCGCATTCATACACCGACACCCAACATGGCTCGGTAGGACAATGTAGAATTTGGGGGTTAAGTGCCTTGCCCAGGGGCACATCGACATGTGACTGGAGGAAGCTGGAATCGAACCTATGACCCTCCGATTGTAAGCCAACTACTCTACCACTGAGCCACAGTCCCCCTATAGTGTTTGCAAACCTGGTGAAGACCTACAGGAAATGTACAGTAGCTTTATTCTTTGCACCATTATGATAATTATGGTCGTGATGATGATGAATGCAGGTACGAGCGGGAGGGAGGTCAGCAAGGTAGACACCACAGGGAGACATGAAGCAACATGAAGTCATCATCAAGATAATGTCAAAGTTCCGGCGCTGAGTGAGGTGAAAATGAAGGGTTATAAACACATGAGGTAAGGAGTATCAGGAGTGATAGATTGGAAACTCGCATGGACAATGATGAGGAGAGGGAGTGAATATGGCTGCATGTCACCTCTCTCTTCTTTTTAAGTGGGACTAGTTACACAAACAGTGGCTGCAAAATGCTTTTTTGCCCCACTGTAGATATATCACATAGAATTTGGTGCAGGTTGAGGATCACGGATCTGTGTTCCTGAATTTAATTCAAAATCATACATTTTCCCCTGTAGGTATTTGTGGACAGAAGATATATTGGTCTTTTTAACCATCAGAACCTCGAGCTGGCTGTTCCTGATGGTAAGGTATGAACAATGAAAACACCTTTTTTTAATAGCTGCAATGAAACCTTAAGTTATTTCTGATTGGGCATAAACATTAAAGTGTTTAAACCTTAAAGGAAAAGCGTACTTTGAGCTTCTTGGTGGAAAACTGTGGACGAGTTCACCGTGGAAGAGACCTTGACAATCAACACAAAGGTGATCAGCAGGAATGCCTACAGTTCATTGCTTTGCATACCATGTAATTACTCCCACTCTCAGAGGTTAATTAATGGATCACTTTGATTTGTATTCTCTCAGGTCTAGTGGGGGACATTTTATTAAACCATATCCCCTTGCAGGATTTTACAATATATAGCCTGGATATGAAACCCAGCTTTATCGACAGGTTTGTGTATTTCATTAACCCAAAACCTGCATAGCATTTTCAGCTATGTTTAAAAATATGTTAGAAGGGAGTTTATTTTTTTTTTCAGTCTTTATCAGGCACCTTGGAAAAGTATCCCTGCAAATCCCAGTTTTCCTGGATTTTTTATGGGGAAACTGTTTGCCTTCGGTCATCCGAGTGACACCTTTGTGAAGCTGACAGTAAGTGAAATGAGATATTCATTTTAATAAGACTGAAAGTTTGAATGAAAAAAGGCCTATTGGCAGTTGGTTGTTAGTGCTTGATTTGTGTGTATGATGTTGCGAAGGGAACTGCTACTCACTGACTATGTTTACATGCAGCCAATATTCAGGTTATGGTAAGGTCAAGTTCAAAATTCGAGTTGCTGAAACATTAGGAATAACCCGTTTGCAGCCGAGAGCAGAGAAATTTACATGCGTAGAATTTGTATCCCAGATGGTGCATACAAGAAGTTCCTCTACTCAAAAGATCAAGATTTCTTGTGAATAGAACATGCGCAGAACACAAATAAATGTTCCTTTTGATGGGGATATGCCGACACATGTTTACATGACCAAATATTCGGGTTAGAAAAGTGATACTGCAGGGATCACATCTGGGTTTTCAAAAAGCTGAATATGAGCATATTTGACTTTTTTTCCCAGTATTTACATGGCTGGACGTGCTCAGATTATTGCCAATATTCTGGTTTTGAAATGGTTATTGGCTTCATGTAAACATACTCATTGATCTTTCCATATTCTTTCATTTTTTCATGTGTTGTTTTTGTGCTAATGAGAATGCCTGCAAATATTTTAGGGCTGGGAAAAAGGTGCTGTTTTCATAAACGGTCTAAATCTTGGCCGTTATTGGTCAATTGGTCCACAGCAGACCCTTTATCTCCCTGGACCCTTTCTCAACAGTGGAATAAACCAGGTAAAGCTGTCGTCTTTGTTGAAGGGAAAAATCTAATCTTCAATCAAAGTATATTTATTTTGTAGGGAAAATATTACATAACAATAATTGATACCTTGCACAACCCCTTTTGTCGACAGGACATAACTTTTTTTTACCTTTAACATTTCCCAAGTTTGAAGCAAAAAGGTTGACAGAGGATTCAATAACAAAACAACCATTAGTATCACAGATCTTCTACTCTGTGAAAATTAGATATTTCCCCTCAAAGTTATACTTTTGTTTCACCAAAAGTCACATTTTTTCCACGAAGAGTTCCATCTGACCAAATCACAAGGTTCTAGCTAGGTTCCAGCATTTCGTAACTCACACAATGCTGCTCATTGCTGCAGTTCTATAAACATCAGCTTTGGAGATTACGTTAACTCTCTAACCTTCCTGCTCAGTGGACAGGATTAATATACAGTAGGTTCTTAACCAGCCTAGTTTTCAGTGGTCAAAAAATATTGGCTTTCCCGTCAGATCAGCTTTATGCCCCAGCGAAACTGATCAACTAGTAAATGTAAAATATATAAATATAAAAATGGTGTCAGTTAGGGATGCAGTGATACAATTTTTTTGCAAACCAACACAATACCAATAGTTGGGTCTAAGTATTTAGCCGATACCAAGTACCAGTGTCGATACTTCTACCACTAACAAAAATGCAATGAATTGGAAGACAGGTTTTATTTTCTTGCTAACAAAAGTCAGTTTCTAGTTATAGTCAATTTTATACTTGAAGAAAAAACCCTAGTACAAAGATTACTCAGGTTAAGAGGCTCATCTTTTAATTTGGAGAATTTGTAGATTATTAGAAAGACTGGGAACTGACTGTACAAGAAAAAACAAAAAACTGTAACAATGCTATGTACATGTTTATCCTATACCAAAGTAGTGTTCAAAATGCAAAAACAGCCAGCTTCCCCAATCCACTACAGTTCGGTTTTCTGTATAATCATTATCATCTATAATCATCTATTCATTTTTGGGGAATTTTTTTCTTTTTAAAATAAAATGCTTAAATTGAAATCATTGCAAATATTTACATGTCTATTTTCCCCCTTTCAATAAATTAGGTCATTGTATTTGAGGAGCGAGAGGGGGACTTCAAGGTCCACTTCGAGGATTCACCTGATCTGGGCATGGCTGCAGAAATCCAGTGATCATCAGTGTGTGAAGATGTTTTATATATATATATATATATATATATATATATATATGATACATAACACATAAATGTTATACATATACTTATACTTAAACCATCTTTTTTTCTTTTTTTTACTAAAATCAGATTTTGAAAAAGCTTTGTCAATGCTGTGACAGATGTTATACCTCATAAACCTTTTTTTGTGTAGTGCATGATTGTGAAATAGAATATTATATGGCTTTTCAATTTTGTACTTAGAAATGTGAAAAGTTGGATGTGCATTTGTATTTAGCCCTTTACTTAAACTTCCATAGACATAATCTAAAATGACCTGATGCATTTCTCACATAACAAGCAAACCTTTGTGTAGTGTTATCTTAGTATAAATCCAGCAGTTCAGTGATGATATCAGAGATTTACTGAAAAAAAGCAGCAGACAGTTCTGACAGGTGTCTAAAACTCATGAACATTTTGGGTCACATCTAGATTATCAATGTCTTCAAAAGGCAGGTTGTGGCACAATGTATTACTAAAGAAAAACTAACTGTTAAAATATTATAGTTTTCTCTGCATTTGATGAGAACTTTCCAAAATAAAATGTTTAACATCTTTCCATGCTGCTGTCATTTGGTTCTATAAAAAAATCAGGTTTGACTGATAAAATATCATTTAACCACACAACTCTCTAGTTATGTGAACCCCCAGAGTCTATAGGTAGTCGAAAAAAGGTTATGGAGGGCTGGATTTGGTCTGTGGGCCTTGAATTTGACACATGTGAGTGACATGTGAAAGTTGTTGAGAACCTTAAGGAAGACTCTCTAATCCATGAAAGTGAAAAGAGTATGACTAAAGCCACAAACCTGCCAATACATCTTGTATTGGATCTAAACTAACAGTGCAGGGTTTAGTCAGATAAAATTTCAAAAGACCTACCGTAAGTTCTCGGGAATCAGAAGAGATTCACAGATCAGGTGTGACGCAGTACAAATACTATTCATACAAGAAGAAAACTATTGTTGAAAGAAAACTATGTTAAGTCCAAGTTGCAGTTTTCCACAAGCCATGTGAGAGCAAAATGATTGAAGAAAGTATTATGATAGTTGCAGATAAAATTACCCTTTGCCTTATAATTGCTGGAGATAGGCACCAACCCCATTCAACCCTGAATAGGGTTGGTATAAATGATGGATGGATAGGTGAATGGATTGTGTTTGAGCACAAGGGTAGAGATATAAATGAATACAAATACATTTTTAAAGCAAAATGTTTTTTGAGCAAAGATAAAAGGCTTCATGTTATGTGAAAATTATTTCAAGATTAGTTCTATTTAATGGTTAGTAATTATTAGTAAAGGCATCTGGGAAATATTCCATAATACTTGGGACTCAATGAAGACACTGAAGTTGGAAAAGACTTATGGACATTTCACCTACTGTGGTTAACTGAAGGACTCATCTTATTGTTGTTATGTCTGTATAGTTGGCCAAACACTTATGATAAGAAAAGCTCTGGAAGCTGACACAGGCAGGCAGAAGTGCCATGAAAGAGAGATGCTTGAATAAGGCTTCCTGTACCATCATAAATAAATATGTTAAATAATAATAAAATACAACATATGTGTGATTCAGGAAGTAAGACAAAGCGGACCAGAAAATAACTTTTATCGCTCTATTGACTTCCATTCATTATTTTTCGATTTGGGGACCCATGGGCCGACCGGAAGGGGAGGAGACTTAGGCTCCCCACTGCCGACATTTCCCTAGGAAAAAAATACTGTACTCCCGGTGCAACACTTTTTACGCCCTCAGCAAGATGGCGGTGACCGACTTCCGGTTGCTTAGCGGCCAATAACAAAGTTAAAAGTCTGTTACCGGCGGCAGGCTTTTCCTATGCTAGTGCCCTAATAGTCTCAGCAACTTATTTCAAACAGAGTCGCTGACCTAGTATGGCTTGGTGATGATTTGAGTGCGAAGCTTTGTAGTTCGGCCGTGACGCTCGGCCGGGCTCTGTCTAATTCCTGGACTCTCCGTTGTCGACACAGACCCACCTCCACTTCTCCATTGCGGGGGATGGCTAGCTGTTGATTTTTACAAGTTTTGTTTGCACAAGCATTAACTGACACCAGTACAATAACCGTGCCATCCCTAGAAGCCAGATAATCAACATAAAGACACAAAAGTACAAAAACCACACATCATTAATTAAATAAAGCTATTTATGGCCGTATAGGCTGTACATACTCATAATTATAGGTTTAACAATCAATCAGTACAGAAAATCACCAGCTCAGCCTCATCAGTCCAAACAGCTATATTTAATGAAAAAGAAGATCTGGCTGGTAAAATCTATGAGCAGGTGTTACCCCATAACATCCCAGGTTTGCATATATCACTCCGTCCTAAATAAAATGGTACTAAAGTAAACACAGGGTTTGATAGGTAATAAATTACAAAAAAATAAATTAGCATGTCTGAAAATAGGGGAAAACCACACAACAATTCTCCCCTCTACTATGTCGAATGATAGTTAATATATATTCCATATTGTTTGAGAGACAAGAGAGACAGCAGAAACTATTTAATTTTACTTACAGTCAGTGTTTCACTCTGAGTAGCCACTGATTGACTGAGTAGAGTTTTCTGAGTCAATATGCTGTGGGTAAGTTTTTAAGCAGGTGATCCATGGCAAAATCCACTGGAAAATGACTCACCAAGCAAAAGATTTGGATTTTTCTTTATTTACTAGTTGCTAAAGAGTTTACCCATTGAACCTTATCCTATATTTCAGCTAGCTAAACAAAGGTGTTTTTAAGAGAGTAATTTTTATTTGAATTTAAGCATTGTAGCAAAGAAGTATTGCTAGTATTTTTTCTTTAACATTTTAAATAATCTTTTAATTATTACATACAGTGGCAAACATATTTGTCAGTACACCAAGTACCTCAATGACTTTGGAGGGCTTAATTTTCTTTTGCCCTTACCCTCTTAGCTTTTTGTGCCACTATGCAGAGTGAGTAAGGCAGTAAGTTAGTTAGACAAAAAACAAAGTTCTTTGTCACCCAGTGACAACATAACAAAACCACATAACAATCATTGTAATCTATATCCCACTACCTACACTGATAGGAAAAACATTTTCTGTCCTACCATCACCAAAACAAATATGTGTGTTGTGCTGAGCCTGTTTAAAATATCACTACTTATGTCTTTTATTGTTTCTGTTATTAGGCTGTTGGATATGGAAATTGCCCATATTTTTTTGGTTAATTTGTTGTTGTTGTTGTTGCTTGTGCGTGCTTATTTTTTTGTACTTATGCTAGTTACAAAGAAATGAAAACCATGTGCCAAGAATAGCAGGAATATAAACAGTTCATTGTGTTTGTAGGGATGGGATTAGGGATGGTTATACTGTTATGAACAACTTACAGTATCTCTCATTTTGCTTTCAGAACACAGCAACCGCTTACTAAAGGCGCTCTCTAGTTCTGCAACAGGGCCATTCCTCAAACAACCTGCTTTGGGTGGAGGGGACATCTTAGAACAGATCTAGCCTCCCTGTTGAACTTATGAACTTGTTTCCTCTCAGTCGTTGATAAGCTATCCTCCTTCAAATAACACCATAAAAGATGCCTGATCCCACCACAGATCCAAATTCAGCAGAAAAAAAGAGACTAGCTTTTTCTAGCTCTAAATCAGATATGGAGTCAAAACAACTGATCTGTTGCTGCTGAGGTTCCTTGGTCTTTCTTTATTGGTTTATTGAATACATTTCAATATCCATTTTTTTCTTCAAAACTGATGGTTGAATCCGTTGAAACAAAGTTGTTGGTTGAATCAAAATAAGTCTAAATCTGTCTGTGGTATGAATAATTTTGGGCTGAACTGGATTTATCAGGATGATCAAGTAGAAGATAAAATATGGGTCATAGTACTCTAGCACTGAAAAAGGGGTCATAATTTTAAACCTTCTCTTGTTATAAATATCTAAGGCTACGTCCACACTAAGTCGATAAGGTTATACGGGGAGTTAGACGCCTAATGTTATCCACTCAACACGAGCATTTACGCCCCGTTTAGGGTCCGTTTAAGGTCCCATGATTGCGCAATCCCATACCGACCTGTGCAAATACTGGGCATGCGCGGAAAGACGCACGAAAAACGCGTATAATCTACGTGACGCCAGCGCCTACATAATATACACAAGAAGCTCTACAGCACAGTACATATCTGCTTGTCCCGTTAACCGAAGAGAAAAATAGCTGCTCAGAAGAAGAGAGAGTTTTTGGTGTGGACAGACGACGAGATCAATTTATTTCTCTTCGCTGTGTTCCTTGTCTGTAGTGTCGTATTGTTATTGACGCAGCATTCATTGACGCCACTTCCTTTCATTATCCGGGGAAGCTGTCCACACTACCTCGTTTAGCCATTGAATTAAGATTTACACGGCTCTCTTACCCGGCTAATAGTTATCCGGCCACAGACCTTAAACGACGCCGGTTTAGTGTGGACAATAGGGGGGTGTAGACTAAATAGTTATACGTTTAAGGCATTACCCGGCTTAGTGTGGACGTGGCCTAAAACTACTTTCTACTTCACTGGTGGAGTAGTAAAAAACTAATCTTATGCTAATACATTTTTCTGAAGAAAACCTTTTTTAATTATGTAGAATTTTGTTACAGACATGGTGTCTACAGTGAGAGAAATTCTGAGAAGAGGCATGTCTGTCAATCTGTACATGTTCCATGGAGGTTCCAGTTTTGGCTTCATGACCGGAGCAGTTTCGGATCCCTTCTACAGAGCTTTGGTCTCCAGCTATGGTGGGTTAGCTCTGGCATCAACAAAGAATTTCTGGCATTCATGCAAATCTGTACAAATATAGCTTGAATGATTACTCACTGTGGTCTAATATCTGAAGAATTGTTTATAGTGTAATTGCAAACAGATGGTGGGAGAGAACACTTAACATATCATCTGATGCATTTTAGATTATGATGCTCCATTGTCTGAAGCTGGAGAATACACTGCAAAGTACCATCTTCTAAGGGATTTATTTTCTCAATACAACAGTAAGTTAACACTGAGCATGACTGTGCGGGGAAAAGTATATACCCCCTTTGATATTTTTCACATTTAGTTACAGAACAACCACAAATTCTCCGTTCATTTGATTAAGATTCTGTGCATTATACCAGGACAAAGTTCAGCTTGATTGCGAAATGGAAGAAAAATAATATACAGTACGCAACCAAGCAACAAGCTTTTCTCTGCTTTCCAGTTGCAAATCTTTCATGGTATG
>JAPXFQ010002175.1:0-13414 GCA_028564705.1 Apricaphanius iberus
CTCCTAGTTACCATGCGATCGGCCACTCTAGTTAGTCACTTCCGCTTCGGAGACAGGTGTATGGGGCGCCAACATTCAAACCCCGGCGGGAAGATTTTCACAATAAAAGTCAGAGCTGAGAGACAGAGAGAGTAAATATGCACAGACACAGAATTTCTGTTTCACACTTGTACGCACCTGCAGATGGGGTTCAGTCAGAACTGGACCATGGTCTGCGGGGTTGTACCATTTTTATTAAAGAAGAACAAAGAAAAGTATTCACATGACTTATTCTCCTCCCACCAGACTTTTTATTACCAAGGTCTCCCTGAGTTATAGCTTATAGTTTATGGCCATCCTCCCAGAGCTGTTTTTTATCTAAACATCCTGCTTTTACAACATGCCATAAACTTTAGCCAAAAGTTTTACGACTTAAAAGCTTAGCCCAATAAACAATACTGACAAACATATCTTTACCATCATGCAAGCTAATTAAAACAGACTTTTACTTTCTGAATACTAACTAAAGATTATATAAACATATTTAATACGAGACTGTTATATAAAGTAGCCCCAAAAAAATATGAGTTACGACAATTCCCTCTTTCAATCTATTTTTTATATAGATTGACCATTCCTCTGTACTTCTCCTTCAGGCTCCAAGTGAGGGATTAACAGATATTGACCTTGCATATTATTACCAACAGCTTTGTCAATGCATTTTATGAATAATGAACGTATACAAGGAATACAACAGCATCCACATAACACCATAGTCGACCAAAATACTGCTAATGAAACCATTATTGACATTGCCAGAGTTTTCCATTTTCCAAACATATTATTTAACAAATTGTCCCACATTGAGGTATCTACACCTGATTGTTCTTTTAGCCTATTTGACAGTATTCTCAGTCCTTCTACTGCCCTAGTTAATTTTCCATCTGCATTAGTATTATTAGGGATAGACATACAGCATTGATCACCAAATATTGAACAGACACCACCCTTTTCAGCTAAGAGCATGTCAACTGCTATTCTATTTTGAAAAGCCATTAAGGAGGTGGCTTTAAGTTGCTCATGTACAGCCTCAAACCCATCTCTAGTTTTATTAGCTAATTTCTGTACATTATAGTGTATATATTTTATTCTGTCCACATTCTTATTTATCGTACACCACCAACAAATACTTGATTCCCAACCTGCTGAGACCTGATTAACCAATTTATATTTGTCTGGAACACCTCTAGGAACTCCAATGGCATCAATATAAGTTGGATCCTCTTCATGGCCTATTTCCCTCTTTCTAACATGATTATTCAAAGTGAGAAAAGTCTGATCTCCTGTGGGATCATACGTAAATATTGCTACCGGCATAATTAATGTAACAGGTGCACACAATCCTGTCCAATTACTAGGTAAAATGGAGCGGAGGAACTTTCCTCCACACCACCACCAAATATCAGCACGAGCCTGAAAAGATTTAATAGAAGTTTGGATTGAATTGCAATATGTAATGTTGACTGAACCCACTACTTTATTTCCAGGCTTATCATTTTTGAAACAAGTAAAATTATTTGGAGCAACATTACTATCAAAGAAGGGTGGGGTAGCTCTGTTATCAGCTATAGTGAATAATTTCTCCCAGTTACTACAATCTTTTACTGGATTTACACTAGACAGCAGGGAAACCAGACAAGTTGTGTTGAGCTCAACAGGTGCAGGGACCACCTTGAGAATAGGTCTGGCTCCCATGCACACAACACAATCCCGCCTCGCTTCTTGTCCTGCTTGTTCTACCATAAGCAACCAATTATTAGTGGAGCCTCCCACCCCTGTCATTTTTTCAAAGTAATCGTTCACAGATGGTTCTTCTTTAATTATACTACCTCTTGCTGCTGAGGCCTGATTTTGACTTACCGAGGTGGAAGCATTAAGAGAGTCTTGACAGATCATAATAGGAAATTGAACATCTTTTCCCCCTTTATAAACCCAAATTATAAAGAGAGTACAACATTGCCCATTCTGGAGATATTTTAAGGGGAGGAGATCACTTTTAGTTAAATTAACAGTAAGAAGTAATTTATCTGCAACCTTATCCAATTTAACCAAAGGACACATATGTTTTGCATAAGCTGTAGTGTACCTTCTCCAGTCATATCCTGAGGGATCAGCAATTAAAGTGGACCAACTAGTATCTTTTTGATCATTTGTTATGTACCACAAGGGGTAGGTTTTATATTTACTTGCTTGTTGTCCCTTATAAACTAATGTATTTAAGGGAATAGTAATCACTGCAGATCGTCCTCTTGGTATGCAAAATTGAGAAAATCCACGATGTGCGGCGGAAGTGCCACACAGTGAATAGGGAGATGATTTAGCCATTAAGTTTCTTCTCGGTCTAATTGAGTGAACTTCAACCTGTGTTTGATTTGTAGAACTATTATAAGGCCATTCACCACAACAGTAAAAGATAATATTGACCAATAACATCATGCAAAAACCTGTGGTGCACAGCACCTTCTTATTTTCCCAAAGATGCATATTTTCTGTTGGTGTGATCCTATGTTTATTTTAACCAAGGAAGGGTGTCTGTTTTTCTTTATCTTTACCTTTAAGCAGTATTTTTATTTTATTAATTTATTTTTTATCGTTTTAACCCAATTCAATATTCTTTTAGTACAAGGCAAAACTCTAGCAATTGTCACAACCTCAAAAACATCTACAGAAAACCATATCATGAAAAAGATAATTGAAACAAAGATTTAGTAATCAAGTCAACCTAATTATGATTTAAACACCCCTTAAAATGTTTTAGCGTATTAATAAAAACTTTTATAAAACCGTAAAAACTGAATATTATGACAAAATCCTACAAATTTACTACTTAAAAAGTCTTTGACACCCTCTTAGGCAGTGTCTAACAATCTGCACCTGTAGAATAAAAATTGGTTAAACAACCTGTAAAAAAACAGAAAAATGATTAATAAATGTTCAGTCTTTATTATTATATTTTTTAGTCTTTATTCTTGTTTATTCCTCCGTCACCAAGCGGCTGCAAGTGGTGAGACGATTCAGTAGTGTGGGCTCTTTATTTCTTCCAATTTTTTCAGATCGCCCTCTATGAAATGCCAGCTACTTCATTAACTGAACATTTCCCCCAATAACACAAATACACAGACAGGCCCCGCCTCCTGGCTTCCTTCACCGATTGTGAAGTGGTCAAAACCTGCTGTGTAATGTGTTAGATGTTTTGCGATCTTTCTCTTCTGTATACTCCCCCTTCGAGAAAAGCAAGCCCAAATTGCTTATCTCGCCCAATTTTGGCACATAAAGATCACACTGAATGATCACAGCAACCGGAACCAATCTTCTGGGTGGGCCAAGCCCTGCCTCCTGGCTTCGGCAGTCGATACTGCCTAGTCAGAACCGACACCACCCACTGCAGAGAGATTCCCCCAGGTCAGCAGAGAGCTGCTGCAGGTGAGGGACAGGAGGGGGGGTCAGGGGCCGGAGCACACTGGGACCAGTGAAACCAAGTAGAACCTTTCCCACGCAGCTGGACAGCGTGAGTCGTACGAGCAGCAACCTGGAACGGGCCAGACCAGCGGGGCTCCTGCCACTTTCTCTTATACCCCTTCAGCCAAACTCGTCCAGCCTCGGAAGCAGACGCCGCAGGTCCCTGCACGTCACGGGGAGCCGGAAGGAAGGAGGAGACCAGGCCCTTCAGCTGCTGATGATCACCTCGAGGATCTGGATCAGGATGGGGCGAAACCTGTGGTTCTCTGCCAGCCCAAGGACCAGGGAAGATCCTGCCTGTAAACATCTCATAAGGAGTGAGACCTTTTGTCCTACAGACAGATGATCTGATGGCCATCAGAGCAATAGGGAGAGCATCTAGCCAATTAAGCCCCGTCTGAGCTGAAATCTTTGCCAGCTTCAACTTTAAAGTAGAATTAGAACGCTCGACAACACCTTGCGATTGCGGATTATAAACAGTGCCGAACTTGTGGGTTATTCCCATCTGTTCCCCTCAACCTGTCTGGAGATGTTTATCTTAAAAATGTGTGCCATTGGTCAGACCGGGGGGGGGGGGGGGGGGGGGTGGGGGGGGGGGGGGGGGGGGGGGGGTGGGGGGTGGGGGGGGGGGGGGGGGGGGGGGGGGGGAGGGGGGGGTGGTGGGGGTGGGGGGGGGGGGGGTGGGTGGGGGGGGGGGGGGGGGGGGGGGGGGGGGGGGGGGGGGGGGGGGGGTGGGGGGGGGGGGGGGGGAGGGGGGGGCGGCTGGGGGAGGGGGGGGGGGGGGGCGGGTGGGGGCGGTTGGTGGGGGGAGTCTTCGGGTTTAAAGCCATGGCAACGGAATCCAGTGGGTTAATCAACAGATTTCACCACCGGTTGATGAAGTCTCCTCCCGTCTAGCAGGAAAAGCAGACAGCCACGAGGTCAATGAATCAATAATCACTAACAGGTATCGGAAACCCCTAACAGGTGTCCCCATATCTGTATAATCGATCACGATCTCCTCGCCAGGCCTGCACAAGTCCTGGAAGGCCCCCATTTCTGGCTTGATAGTAGGCTTAGGATTAAATTGACCACACACCACACATTCACTCAAAAAACGCTTAATCATATGTGGCAGGAAAGGATGCCACCAAAAACAAAGATTACGTTTCATCTGAGTGTATGACACATGTGCCACACCATGAGCCTCCTGAAAAAGGGTGTGTTTTAACGCGGCAGGTAAAACCAAACGGCCATCAGGCCCACGCCAAAAACCATCAGCAAAAACAGCACCTCTATCCTTCCACACAGTCATCTCCTGTGGCGCAGCAGCCTGCTGCGCCAACTGCAATTCCTCAGCAAAACTGTCTGACATTTCCTGTGCTGACGTGACAATCAGCTGTGTGTGGACACGTGACAGGTAACCCGCTGCCTCTTTTGCAGCCAAATCTGCCGCAGCATCAACAGTGTCAGCCTTGCTGTGACCCTTACATTTAAGATCAGCAAGGTTAGCTGGTAACATGACAACATCCAAAAGTTCCATAATGTCTGCATGATGCTGTATAGGCTTACCCGTAGTGGTAACAAAACCTGCTCTTTTCCACTGTGGTAATTCATAATGTATGACAGAAAACCCATAGTTCGAATCAGTGTAAATCGTCACATCTTTATCTCTGCCCCACTTGCATGCTTCAATAAGAGCCCTTATTTCAGCACGCTGTGCGCTCTGCTTGCCATCAAGCTTCCCTGAAACAACAGTCTGCAATGAATCCCCATTTTGCTCTACTATTGCAAAACCTGATCTCAACTGGCCCTGCGAATCCCTAAAACAGCAACCATCTGTATAAAGCACAACACCTGAAGGCAAAGGGTCAGATCGCAAATCAGGACGTATTTTTTGAGCAACCGAATTCAGTCTGACACAGTCATGCTGCTCCCCAGAGATGGTCATTTGGTCAGCCATGTTTATACCTTCATGCGTAAAAACAATGTTCGGTGCTTCCAAAACTCTGCTAATTCGCTGTTGACGCAAAGTTGAAAGAGTAAACATCTCAGAATTAACCAATGCCATGACCCCATGAGATGTCAAAATATGAAGTGGATAACCCCTGACAATTTGTGATGTTTTTTCCACTAGATGAGCAATACCGGCTGCGTGTCTCGTGCAAGGTGGCTGTCTCATTTCAATAGCTTGCAGCTTTATGCTAAGATACATAAGAATGTGTCTCTGACCACACTTTTTCTGAAACAAAATGCCATTAACAATCCCATCTGTCTCTGATGTGTTGAGAAAAAAATGGACATGTATAGTCAGGAGTGGCCAAATCAGCTGCTTGTGCTAGAGCCTGTTTCAACTTAATAAATGCCTCCTCAGCTGGTATATCCCATACTAATTTAGCATGCAGATTCTTCATACCATGAGCATTTACAAGCGCTCTGAGTGGTGTGGTTAGGTTCGTGTAGTTAGGCACATAATGTCTGGAAAAATTTGTCAGTCCCAGAAATGACAGCATTGATTTAACAGTGAGCGGTTTAGAATGAGCCAAAATAGCATTCTTGTGGGTGTCAGTCAGTCCAGCGCCTTGAGCTGTCACCTTCCGCCCCAGGAACTGGACCTCCTGCCTGACCAACTGAAGCTTATCACGGGAGACTTTATAACCCTCTCTCCCCAGATGTTGTAACACAGCTAGAGTAGCTTCTATGCATGTTTCAACAGTAGGGGCCGCCAAAATCAAATCTTCCACATACTGGGTCAGAACACAGCCTGGAGGGAGCTGTACAGTGCTTAATGACTGCTTCAATACCTGATTAAACAAACCTGGACTCAAAGCGAAACCCTGCGGAAGCCTACTATAACGTAGCTTCCTGCCTCTGAATGTAAATGAAAAAACATCCCTGATAGAAGGATGGAGGGGTAAACAGAAAAACGCATTAGCCAAATCTATGCAGGTAAACCATTTCAAATCAGGTGTAAGAGATGCCAAAGCTGTATACGGATTGGGCGTAGCAATGGGAGGGGTTTTGAGGGCCTCATTGACAGCACGCAAATCATGTGCCATTCTGTATTTACCAGTACCTTGTTTTTCTACAGGAAGAATAGGGGTGTTATATGGAGAATCCGATGGTTCTAAAACTCCTACTTCAAGTAACCCTGCAATAGTGTCTGCAATACCTTCTTCAGCCTGAAGTTTATGTGGATACTGCGGACGCCAAATTGGATCAGAATGTTTCATCTCAAATGTGATGGGTGTTGTATGCACTAGACCAACATCAGTGGGACCATCTGACCACAAAGAGTCAGGCACGACCTTTAATGCCTCCACTGCATCAGGATGATCTGTTTTTTCTCTGCCATGATTTCTGTAAAGCTGCAAATGTTCCAAAAAAGTAGTGTCTGAGAGCTGCGTGTCTATTTTGTACATCTGAGAAGAAGGAGAAAAAGAGACTGAAGGTATCTGGGTAGGAACCCAATCCTTTAATGTAACTCCCCTTTTAACCATTCCCCCCAAATCTTTAGCTTGATGTTTTGGATGCAACAATAAAGAAATATGAGGAAGCGCTTCAGCCTCCATCATACACCATTTCTGCTGCTCTGAAGTCAGATCAGCAAACAGTGCAACACCCTCCTTCCCCACAAAGCATGGACCCGAAGCCACAGACCAAGTTTGTCCTTCAAGTTCTGTTTCAAATTTTTCCTGATACAAAGTAGGATCGCCCCTCTCATATAAGAAGGTAACATGTAAAGGGTCAGGCGGTGGAACAAAAGGCTGGAGTTCAAGCAGCCACGGCTTCCAGCATCTCAGAAATTCAGCCGCAGAAGATTTGCGTGCAGACATCGTAGTCACTCTGGACCAGAAAATATCAGCCACTTGTGAAGTGTCATCTTTCAGCAAAAATTGACCACTCATGGTGTCACAGCAATGTGTATGTCCATTCGGAAAAGTCACCATAAGTCCATCAGAGGTACACAGGATAGTAGCACCCAGTTTGATAAGCAGATCTCTGCCTAACAAGTTGACAGGAGTGGTTTGAGCAATGACAAAAGGATGTGATAGTCTTTGACCTCCCACCGCAACAGGCAATGGTTGAGTGACAGGGAGAATCATCGGAGCCCCAGAAATGCCCATCACAGACACTGTGTTCCCAGAAAAATTGACGTCTGGTAAAACTCTGTCCAGCGTGCTGAAAGTAGCACCAGTGTCCACCAAGAATGGCAATGAATGTCCATATATGTCCATTGTGAGCATTGGATCCCCCTTAGTCCTGCTCACCAAGGTACTCTGTGGGCATTGTCAAAACTGAGCCCCCCCCTGTCCTCCTTGATAGGAGGGAGGAACCATATGCTGATTCGGAGCAAAATGTGAAGGTGGCTGACCGGGAGGAATAGCGCCCCCTCGTGGATGTGGACAGTCCTTCACCCAGTGTTCGTTCGAGCTACACCTGCGACAACCGTTAGCACCTGGCTGCCCTCTCCCCAGGCCTCTATTACCACCAAACCTGGCTCTACCACATGACCGACCCCGAGGGTGCCATGTCCGATAAGGAGCAGTAAATGGCTGATTCGGTGCGGCTGCAGCATACATCAAAGGAAAGGAAGGCAACACTGTAGCTGATCCAACAGTAGGCGCTGCTTCAGCCACCATCTGCTTCACTTTGTTTTTTGACTGATTTAAGTCACTCAATTTATTCTGAGCCTCTTTTAAGTGGAGCTTCAGCAAAGCAGTCTCCATTTTCTTATTCTCCTCAGCGTCCTTCAACGTAGAATCTTGCACATCTTGTAAATAATGTGTTATGTGTCTCTCCCATGTAGACTGATCATAAATATGTGAATCAGGATTACGTTTAATTAATGTAGCAACAGACTCAGGCATGCCCGCTAAAACTGCTTCTCTAAACCAGTTTCTGTTATTCCCGGCATCTCTGGGATATTCGCCAGTAACGTCAACCCATTTATCTTTACATTTAGCCAGATGTTCTGCGGGAGTAACGTCAGTTGACCAAGGAAATTTCAAAATCTTAGAGGCGGGCGGGGTAGGATACTTTCTCCTGACCCACTCAGCAAGTTCAGGCGCGTGAAGCGCAAAAGGGACTTCATCTAGTACTTGCACTAGGTTGCACTGGAGCATCATCTCATTATAGTCTGTTAATGTCAACATTCTGCCCATAATTGCTTTCCAGTCCCCCACCGCTAATGTTTGGCCTGAAGTCAGCTGATTTAATTTATTTATCCAGCAGTTTCCACCACCAGTTAAAGCGGGGAGCTGCAGAGTGATAGCAGATATGTCAGCCATCTTCCATGGTTTGTAAATTACTGAACCATCCGATGCCCCCACTAAAGGAAGCATTAAATCAGGACCCCCATGAGATCTTGTATTTTGATAAACCCCCTTGCTCTGGTCATCCCCCAACGTCTGTACTTCGTCAACCTGTCCAACTGCTGCACATTCATCACGTTCAGTGGGGCTGGCACTCCCCCGAAGGTCAGCAGCCTGCCCTCGTACCACAGACGTTAATCTTTCCTGATCCTTCAGGATCTCATCCATCTGTTGTTGAACTGTATTTAACCTGTGTTCGTGATGCTGTATTTCCTCCATTAATGTACCATTGTATGCCAAGAACAATTTATCAGTCTCCTGTTCTGTTTTTAACTAAGTTCAACAACTGTCTGTCCTCCTCCGCAGTGTGTGCTACAGTTCCTTTACCGGTGACCTCATAGTGCAATTTATAATCTTGTCCCTCATCGTTCACCTTCAGATCACCCTGTGGTTTATTAGTCAATGGGTCATGGGCCACAGACCTCTTTGATGGGCCACTCCAATGTAAGACTGCAGTGTTTGAAGGGAGGGGGGAAGCGGGGGAAGCAGGAGAGGTACCCAGAAGGGGTGGTGCAGACCCCTGTGATGCAGCCTGCGTGCTTTGAAGTACGCTCTGGCCATTGTCAGTTTCCAACCCCCAAGAAATGTTTGTTTGACCAGATGTAGACAAGACGGGATACATATTTTGATAAGGCGGAGGAGTCTGGTCTGCCGAATAAACACTATCTGCAGTAACACACAAATGATCAATGCCTTGACCCGTTAAACCCCATGTTTTCCACATTTTCTCAGTTTTTAAGTATCTCTTCTTAGCACCAGTGATGCTCCTAGCTGTTTTAGCTTTTTCTGCAAAACGCTTTCCTTCCTCAAAACACATCTGTGAGAGACTCCTCTTATGTTCACCACTAGCACCATGCCGAGCCCACATGGCCTTCATGTTGGCCTGGAACTGCTTTTTAACTTTTTCACCGGGCTTATCAACTAATAAAGAATATAGTTTTGAAATGTATACTAACAATTGGGCATCTAACGTGCGCCACTCCTTCCCCTATGGAGCAGGAAACAATTTATATTCGGCTGCCATTGAAAGTTTAAAACAAAATCCAAAATGGATTAAAATTGAAGTAGGCAATTTCTAATAACTCTGTAAATTATTTATTTTAATTGAAAAACTATCAATTCGTAGGCCAAATTTATCCCAATATTAATACAGTTTAACAGTAAAGGCAGTCAGTTTTTATTTAATTTATTTATTTTTTATTTTTTATAGTGAAGTGGTTTATGTATTATTTTAGTCATATAACATTAACCTTAATAATGATTTAGGCAAAGCCGAAACGAAGGAAAGCTAAAAAGGTTTATAACGAACTTTTTATTTTCTCATTAATTTATTTATATACTGAGATTTCAGCTGTTTTGTCTAAAACACAAAGAATTTTAATGAAGTCCGGCCGGCGGCAAAACCCGCGACGGACACTTCCACGAATCACACAAAGAAATAGAATTCTCCCAATATAAAAGCAGTCTCATTTATCATTAAAACAAACCGAAAAAAATATCTGTAAAACTCGCTTTGTAACACAATCGTAGATCGTTTTCACAAAAAAGAAGTCGACCGAATTAGCGGACCAAGTCAAACACAATAGAACTTCCGGGTCACCACGCGGAATGGAAAAAACAACCGGGACAAAGACGGCTAATCCTTCACTACAATGTTAAACCGAACAAACTGTACTCATAAGTAAACCAACCAAAGACAAAAACAAAATGCCTCCAGCAGAACCACACTTCGTCTCCAAAAAACTCGAATAGCTGTTTAACCGTGTCAAACAAATACCGGTCGGAAGCTAGGCAACCAGAGTGTAGCTGTAAGCATGAGCACCCCAGCTCAACCTGAACAAAACGGTGCCGCTTCGTTACAATAAAAAGTTATTTTATATATATTCTAAAGAGTTTACTACCAGTTATCCATAACAATAGTCCTATATATGTGTTAAACAATGCTTTAGACGTGTTTACGTAAGTGTACAAGGTTGAACGCCTTTATTCCAGGCGAGACTCACACACACTGTATGTTAGCTGTAAGCTAGATATGGTGGTACTGTAACCAACTGAAAATGATACTTCCCATTATTCCTCTACAATGCCAAGCTTCTACGTAATCTGCACAAACAGAAAACGAGGGCATCGTCTAGGCGTTTAAAATTCGCAGAGGAATCACGGTTTTAGATCCAGTCAGTTAGTTCCCCTAAATGAGGAGTTTATATGAGGCCGGTGTGCAAAAAGGTACCTAGTAGCTTCCTTACCTAGCCTCACTCCGTCCAGACACACTCACACTCACACCGAAACAAATACAGTTATTTTACAATATTTATCAAACACTGACCTCAAACCGGACCGACCAAAAACTGGACCATTTTCACAATTCCACTTTCGCAGTGCTCAGCTGCACGTTTGGAATAAACGCAGCCTCTCTCCCAGGTCAGCCGTCCAGCAGTCAGAGGGCGCCACAGGCCCTGCTACTGCTATGTCGCTCGTAGCCTGGGAGCCCCCAGAAAGCGTCCTATTCTGGGTAGAGTGGCCAACTCGTCGAGTTCCGATCCGCACCGTGGTCGGCCCTTAACCAAAAAAACAACACGTCAACATTAAACGGAGAACGTTTAGATCGATCAATCAATACCTATTAATTTGGTGTTAGCGCTGTTCCAGATTGATACAAAACCACCCGGGTGTTGATTTATCAAGGATCAATCCCGTCGCTCTCCGATTCTCTGTTGAACTCCAAGGAAAAAACACAAAATTACTGCAATGCCACAAACACACGCATCAACCAGTTATGCCACACTTTACTACTCACACTCAATCTCTCCCAGCTCCGAAACAACTTAAGACCGAATTACGGAGCACGCATCCTCCACCATGTGTTGGCTCCTAGTTACCATGCGATCGGCCACTCGCTTCCGGAGAGTGTAGGGGCGCCAACATTCAAACCCCAGCGGGAAGTTTTTCACAATAAAAGTCAGAGCTGAGAGACAGAGAGAGTAAATATGCACAGACACAGAATCTCCTTTTCACACTTGTACGCACCTGCAGATGGGGTTCAGTCAAAACTGAACCATGGTCTGCGGGGTTGTACCATTTTTATTAAAGAAAAACAAAGAAAAGCATTCACATGACTTATTCTCCTCCCACCAGACTTTTTATTACCAAGGTCTCCCTGAGTTATAGCTTATAGTTTATGGCCATCCTCCCAGAGCTGTTTTTTATCTAAACATCCTGCTTTTACAACATGCCATAAACTTTAGCCAAACGTTTTATGACTTAAAAGCTTAGCCCCATAAACAATACTGACAAACATATCTTTACCATCATGCAAGCTAATTAAAACAGACTTTTACTTTCTGAATACTAACTAAAGATTATATAAACATATTTAATACGAGACTGTTATATAAAGTAGCCCCAAAAAAATATTAGTTGCGACACCATGCAACTGTGTTGTAGTCAAGTCACCATCTTTTGTGTCCAAGTCACAGTCCTTAGTATTTAAATCCAAGTCACATAGGAGTAGTCCAAGTCAAGTCGTTAGGTCCTCCAGATCTGAGTCCAAGTCCCGAAAAGAATCTTCCAGACTAAGTTAAGTCATTATCACCTGAGATCAAGTCAAAAGTATGACAGCATGGTGTAGAATTTAGTTGTAGAATAGCAGCCATACATGGTTTTACTGTATTAAAAAAAAGAAATTTGACTCAGTGCCCCATGCCAGCGCCAGGCTCATATTGTAGCATGTGCAAAATAATAAAACCTGCTTAAAATAAGTTTGAAAACGATAAATAATTAACATATCACTCATACACTTTTAAAGGCTTTGGAAAGTTGTTTTTGAATCTGTCCTGTAATCTGACCCAAAATAACAAGATAATGTTAGTGTTGCTTATGCTAAATCCAGATATAGAAAATTTCACATTTCTGAGTCCAAGTCAGAGTTTAATGCTGCATTCCATTTGTCTCTGAGGGCGCTTTCACATGGTACGGGAGTCCGTACTCGGGTACGGTATTTGGTCAAAATCCACTTATTTCGTACCATGTGAACACAGACTGTACCGTGCCAGGATACGGCCAGAGAGACCTGCCTTGGAGGTAGTATCCGAGTCCAGGTACGAGCGGCCACGTATCATGTGAACACAACCCGTACTCTGGCCGTACTCAAGACAATAGACGCGCTCCATGCGGAAATGACGACATCGCCGGCCGAAATTACAGAATCACCTCGCGACCATACAAATACCAAAACAACGCGATTCAAGCATCCCACAGCAACACAGCAGGTTACAAAACGGCGGGTTTACTACAACACTCACCCTGTAGATGGCTTCAGGTAGCAGCTGACCAGTAGACCAGTTTGTTTACATTCTAGCCTGTCGCTCGTTTTATGACGTCGGTACTTCTCACTCCCTTGTTTGTTGGAGAACTACAGACTTATTTGTATACCGCCACCTGCTGTTTATTTGTAGTAAAACGCTGGATTCAAATACGGGCAGAGATCCGTGACATGTGAACAGAAAAAATTAGCATTTTCTCTGGCCGTTTTCTGGTACGGCCACACATGTGAAAACGGCCTG